>CAJVSB020000857.1:0-138050 GCA_911865555.2 Thlaspi arvense
AATAGTGCTAGCAATTGAAACCGTATTTTACTCTGTTTTAATTTGTAGTTGACAAATGCCAAATTTTTTCCTCAAATCCAAAGATTCATATACTAAAAACTAGGCAAATATACCTGCTACGATGAGATTGGACTTCACACTCAAGTCTGTATGTGCAGAATATGTAATTCTAAGGGAACATGGCCCCAAATCAGGAATCAAGTACCTGACACATACATGATTACAGAAATGTCAGTTGACCACTATGCAAACATTAAAGGGGAAGAATGTAAGATGCCAGAAGTGCAAATGGATTAAAAAAAGGGATTATAATTTTGATGGCTTAATTTAACATTTTCTACAGAAAGGATAGTCTAAAACATCAATATGATACCTTTGCAGAAGATTTATCACACAATACCACTCAACAAGACCATTTTAGGCTGTATTTATAATTTTATATTGCCTAATTGAGTGAATAAGCCTATTAATCCATCTAGTCAACCCATCTCAGCATATCCCAAATTAGTTGTAACCATCTAAAAATCTTCAGAAAGGAGATGCCAAATGGAGAAAAATCGGAAAACTCATATAGAACAACTAAAGAGGAGGGAAAGAAATAAGGAGTATGTGTGTACCCCCTGCAGACACTTAAAAGGGGGCCTGATAGATGCCCAACCCCAATTGTATTTCTGCCACACCAACACATATATCATCCATAACAGTTGACTACATCCCAAGCCACAAAATTAAATCTACATCACCTCGGAATGCTTCTTCCATCAAGGGAATCTTTTGCAGAAGAGGCAGTTTCAGATCAGAAAATTGCACCAATGCCTGTCAAGGATATCTCTAAAGAAGTGAATTAATGTCACTAAAGTCAAAATTCACCTACTATGTGATAGATATACATACTTGGAAACCAGCTGTCTTCTCGAAGGTAGTAATCTTATGCACAAATCCAAAGGCTGAAAATACCTGCAAGTATAATCCATCACATTTCAGAGGTCTAATACAGAAATTTAGGAATTCATTAAAAACCCATTTATGCATCTGAGCTCCAGACAATCAGAATTTTATATGATAAAATATAACAACAAGAATACAAACTAAACATGTAAAGAATCAAATAGAAAAACATACTTGTAAGAAAAACACAGAGAGCCTCCATCAGAATTGAAGTCTAAGAAATAATTAATTCCAATAACTTCCAATTATTCTAATTTTCCTGATAATATACTTTGCTGGAATTAATCTTTACAACTAAAAATCAGCCACAAAATATCACAAATCAAAGAAAATGGCCTTGTTGACCTATTATGTAGTTTGCAGGAGAGAATAAACGAAAATAACACTGTCATCATTATAATACTGTTCCACACCACAAACTCATTAAACTTGCTCAGATTTGGAGTTCATAAATTCAACAGTGTGATCAATCTACTATTATTCAACACCACGATTTCATTAAGCTTGTTTGCATTAGAGGTCCATAAAATTTACCCCAACTTGGAATACCACATAGGCTGCTGTTGCGAGAGACATAAAAAGAAGGAACTTCTCTTCAGCTATTACTATTAATCCCAAATATCTCCACATCCCACACCATTAGCAAAACAAACTATCTACTACCAAACTTGTACGTATATACACTCACATGTATTCAAATCATCCTACTGGCGGTGGGAATACCTTGCAAACAATCAACAATGCTCCAAGCCTTTTTTAGGATCACAAGTCAAAAGCTTAATTATTGTATCATTGTATGCCAGGAAATGCCTATTTTTAAACAAAATTATTAGACATTGAAGATTTAAATTCAGATGAAGTCACATTTATTATCCTTCTCATATCAGATTTGTACCTTTAAAGAGGCAAGCAAACATAAGAAACAAGTAGCTGATATATCAGCTTGCAGATTAGATAATATGATAAAAGCAAAAGCCTTCCTTCTACATTTAAAAATACAACTACACAAAGATTGTGATTCACATGTGGTTATTTTTCCTTCCACTGCTCTTCATGATAACAAGCAATTACGACTCCAAACAACCAACACTTTGTTACATGCTTATTGTCCATGCCACTGAATCTCTTCACACCCAACTGAACACAAGACATGAAGATACTGAGATGATCCATAAATTAAATTTAAGGGATAGAGAAGAAAATTACTATCATCTTGAAATATCTCCACAACATCCCCAGGAAGCAAATAAAATGTGTCTACCATCAATCCATCAGCCCACAGGTTAACATATAGGTCATTTATTACCTGTTACAAATCACAAATCATATAGTCCCACATTTCAAACAAACCAGGAAGAAAATATACAGAAGTTTTTAGCTGGATAGATATGTGGAAGCGCTGCTGTTGCACTCTCAGGGCTTAGCTAGTATCCAAAAAGATGGTGGAAGATTCTTGGACCTTAAGATAAGGGATCAAAATTTCAAAAGAATCTTAAATCTTAGTTATATGATTGCTCCTTGTTCAACCTGTAATTGTGGTCAGTACTCCCACAAAAAATATAACAAGGAGTAGTGACAACATAAAGAATGCATCATTAAGGAACTTGTGTTCTCCTTAATTCAAAAACAAGCAAAAACAATTGAAAGCATTGAAAAATAACATATTTTAGACAAATCACCCCTTAAAAATAGTAATTTGATGATATTTAACCAGAAAATAATGTCCTCAACAGTTATCAATTCAGAAAAAGATATTTGATTTATTTAATAATATTAAAATAATAAGATAGATTTACAAGTTAGAGCATCAAAAAAAAAAAACTTGCTGCTGATGAAAATACGACATGTTTTGATGGCCCACCTAATTGAGTAGAACTCCAAACTCTCAGTATCAAAACCAAGCACCAATATACATTAAGGATTTCTATACAAATAAAAAAGAAATTATTATTTCCAATCCTAAACCATGTGCCGAGTGGTCATTGCTTAAATATCTACACTCAATTTCAGAAAGTAGGGCAACCCATATGCCCCATCAAATCACGCAAGTTACAACAACTTGATAGTTTTGTATTATTCCACATTAGTCTTTGTCAATAATTTTAAACACTTACATATGCTCTTTTTTTTTTTTTAATCTTCCATCAGCATCAAATTTTGAATACAACTGCCTTCAGTATATTAGGAAGGAAAAATAATTGAAAAAATGGGACACATTTGGACATATATCCAACATATGCCAAACAAGAACACTTGATCCATTTAGCACTGTTCTTGCTTAATAGAAGGAAGAAAAAAAGTGAAGAACAGTAGTTTGGTAGTCCTAGGGGGAGGCAGGAATACAAAGGGCTACCAGTTTAGTGCAAAAGCACTCTTTAATGATGAGTGACAGTATCTAATTAAAGAATACCAAATCAAATTTGGCAATATGACAATAATTGATTAATTGCACAGGGAAACAATGAACCAATATTAAACCTGCATGAACAAAAACTATCCAATAAAGATGATATCGTGAATAGAAGATGGACAAATTAATGGGAACACATACAGAAAAAGAACAAGATCATCTTTCTAGCAGTAGGAATGGGAAGAAGAAAAGGAAAAAGGGGAAAGAGCCTTGTCAAGCAAAGGAGAAGGAGACAAACACACGTGCTCTTTCTTTCAATGCATTAAGCTTGCCATCTGAGAATTTTCAATGACAAAAGCCTGCTGATCCATGCACATTCATGTCAAACAGAAATTCTTCAAAACATGACCACCACCAATTATAGAGCTGAACTACAAAAACCATATCTAATATTCTTATCATACAACTAGATGTTTACTAGTTCGGGGAAGACCATGACAGCTTACCAAGTGCAAAACATCAATGCTGACGAGGCGAGCATCGACACCCTCAATCGTCACCAACAGTACATTTCCGGCAACATCAGCAGTAGTTTTATTGTTCACTATCTCTTGCCGATTGGAATATTGCAAGTAGACAGTTTTCCCCCGTACCTGAGCCGGTTCTGAGGATGAAGCATAATATGATATCATTGCAATGGCTTGATTTAAATCTGCCTGAGATTAATTTTAACATTCAATATGAATATGAATTGGTCCATGTAACTAAAAGAATAAAAAAGCATGCAGAGGAAATGCAGGTATACTTACAAACTCAATAAAAGCTTGGTTTTTGTTTGCTCCAACATTACATTTGGTGTTGACAACTTTCCCAAATGGCTTCCCTAGTTCGATCAGTTCCTCCTCAGTGCACTCCCACGGTAAGTTTCTCAAGTGGAGAACCTTGGATGGGGCTGTGGTATACCGAAATTGTGGCTGACTGGACACAGATGACATCCTAGACCATAAATCCACCTCTTAACAAGATGCAATTAGACAGAGACCTCAGAATCCATAAGCTGTAAAATCAAAGATATAATATTTGGTTCACTGCCATAACTAAACTAATACTAATTAGGTTCACTCTGGACTTAACAGTCACGCTTGTTCAAATGCACGTGCTTTTGACATGCTTGCTTCCAAAAAGATAAACATACAGACATGCAACCTCTTTCCCAGAAACGTCTGGTAATGAATTTTCCACCCTCTAGACGACCAGAAATATATATACCACAGGGAGTATAAGCATCACACACAGATTTCTACCAGGTGGTCACTGAACAGATTTCTATTAAGTTGTCGTTAACAAAGATTTCTAAGAAGTTGTCACAGGCAATAAACATGATGAAACGAATTCCACGGAAACGATTGAACATGCCTTCTTAGCGAAAATGGATACAGAAATGTTGCTGCTTATACAATAGATGCCAAATATCTATCTGATTCCACAAGGAACCACGATAGAGAAGAAATTTAAACATCTAAATACAAATGCTTGCTAAATTAGCAGGCACCATGCTTTGCATGCCTAAATGCATATATGTTCACGAACGCATATATGGAACAGCTAATCCAAAAACAAGAGTCGGCGCAGTAATCAATCCCATAATTGAAGAGCAATGTTAGACATAAAGTTGTGGCCCGGAGGGCCGATCCACAAAACGTCATGTTCAGATAGGATTCGATTTTATAAACCATGTAAAATTGCTCGCAAAGATAGGGAAACAGACAAAGAGAGATGGAGAATAAAATGATTTCGATATGATACCTAGAACCTGAGAGCTGAAGCGCACTACGTAAATGATGTCGATTTAGGGTTCATACAAGACGGAGGGGAAGAAGGCCGATAGTCTGCGAGATGAAGCACACAACTTCCCCGTTGAAAAAGAAACGAATATTTGGCGCCGGATGATATATGCATCCTGCGGACATTAGCGGAAGGGTGATCCGATGTCTAAGCGTACTTTAGCCCCAAGGGAGGCCCAAAAATTGTTTTCCTTTTGTGAAGAGAGCCCAGCTCTTTTTAGGCCCACCTCATGTCTCAACCAGGCAACTTAAAACTGTGAATCGAGTGGATTCTGAACCAATTTCTACGTCGCTTTCGGTTAGTATTTTTAATTGAAAAAACTCATTAAATATTATTTAATTAAAAATTTTAATTTAAATAAATAGAGTGACCATGTATTTTATCCCATTTGATTTGTTAAAGTTTGAATAAAAATAATATTATTACATATGTCTATATTATATTATAATATTATATGACATATACTATTTATATTACAATAAAAATTTGATTTATCAATTTTTTATTAATAAATTATTTTTAAAAAAAATAGAACCTAGAAAAAATTATTTTTTCATAAAATAAAAATAAAAAATATGTGAATTAATGAATTATATATAATTATTATATTGCACCAGTGTATTAGTCTCAAATATAATATTTTTGTAAATAAATATAATTATATTATATTAATACTTTTAAATTTCAAAAATTATATATTAGTACATATATTTTTTATAAAAATTCTCTTACTTTGGTTTTGATCATACTTTTTAAAGTGTAAAATATTAAATACAATCACTTAAAAATTTCACAAATTATTATTTTTACATATTATATTTTATTCAGGTTCAAATTTAAAATCACCAAATACACATATCATATAATTTCGGATTGATGTTATTTATAGAATTTAATTCAAATTTGCATGATCCATCCTATAATCTAATCCCAATTGGACCTATTGCGAGCACTAATGCACACTGCATAGTGAAAAAGGACCTAATACATGACAGCTGAGCATGATTCAATTTATCACATTTTATGTATTATTCTATATGACAATATACAAATTAATACTAGGTATTTAATAATAAGTTAATTTCCTCTAAAATTTAAAAAGAAATCATAAATGCCAATAATTTTTTAATTATAAAAACGATTAAGTCTGAAGACACCAGAAATATCCTAAAGTATTAATGGAAGGAGAATGACGTCTTTGAGTTTGAAAACGTATTGGGCAAATCCCCCCAATCATACGATGTGATTAGCTCTTTTGTGAATTAATGGAAGTTTTTACTTCCCGAGATTAATTTTGTTTTGTTTTCCTCTTCCTTCGACTTTAGTCCCTGTTTGTAACCAAAAAAGACTCAAGAGAAGCATTCTTCGCTTTTAGTACAGTTAAAGTATTCGTTATTTCCTGGCCAGTTGCTTGTAGATATTGATAAAAATTACCAGCATTCATTATAAAATTTATATTATTTAATTGGGCAGCACATTTTAACAAGGAATTAATTACTATTAGGGAAAAAAGTTATATAAAAACTTAATTTATATTCATCTTGATGTATTCCAAAATGTAGTAATTCACGTTACAAAGAAAATTAAAATTCTATTTATTTTGCATTAATGTGTTTTTGTCATGCTGTTCTCTAAGCTGCAGCCAGTGCAACCTTTGAGTTTGATGCAATGAGCCAAACACAGTATGCTGTTTGGGAGGAAGTGTTTAGTACGAAATAATTTTAAAGTTCATTAATCTAATGTTTATGTTAAGTCACCAGATCTGTATGTGTAAAATTTAAAATCACAAATTAAGATTTTTAATACCTATAAATTTATAAAATTCTACAGAGTCACTAAGCCTATTCCTTCTTTTACATTGAGAATTCATCACGACGTCATCAGTGATTGGACCACCAGAAAAAAAATAATTATAAAGGACTAAGAAAATGTATGCCCACATTTCTCTCCCACATGGTAACAAGTTTAGAAGGTCGTTGGCGGCGGAGAGGATGATGATTTAAGATGGGAAGATCCCACGGGCTTCAAGAGTGACCAACAAGGACATCCATTGTAAGGAGTGGGGCAGCGCCGGTCACCACCTTTTCCTCCTCGCCCTGCTGCAGGTTCTTCCTCCTATCCTCCTCGGCAACAAGCGGAAGCCGGCCGATTCCTTCCCTCCCCTGTAGCAGACGGTCCTGTGCCCTCCTCGCAGCTTCTCAAGCCTCGTCATCCCAATGTTCTGTTGCATCTTGAACACTTTGAGCAGGTTGGTTATTCCCCCTACAAAAAACAGTGAGCTCCCAAATATACCCATCCACACCCAATTCCTACCCTGCACCCAATATGGGGAAAAACCAGATTCAATCAAATCTGTGTTGGAAGAACGCCATGGAAAAAAAGGAAAGAAAAGCAAAGACTCTTCTTGCCCAAATCATATTTTTTTCTGTCAAAAAAAAAAATTACGAAAAGAGGTTCTTAACATCTAAAAGAAAAACTTCAGCTCCTTGTATTGTGTGTTTAGAAGTTATATGACTCCTTAGGGCTCTTTTTTCTTCTTCTTCTTCTTCTTCTTTTAATATTTCTTGTTTTACATATATATTGAGTTAAAAGGTCCAAAAAACGAGGGGCAAAAACTCTCAAAGAACAAAGCCATGGTAATGGCATCAATTAGGGATATGATTGTGTATTTGCTTTCTGCTTCTTCTTATGCACGCATAAGCCCATACAAAAGCTCAATTTTACAGGGCATTATCGGACAATAATAATACACAACAGTTAATCTCAATTCTGTTCTTCAGCATTCATACCAAACAAATGCTGCATTATTACTCTTAATTCTTTAGCTTGTTTGGATTGGGCGGTTAGAAAAAGAAAAGGAAGAAAAAACTTTTTCTGTCAAGTCCCCAAACGGATTATAAGTGCCTTCGTCTTAAGAAAAGTCTCTTTCAACTTTCTATTCCAAAAAGCAAATTTAGTATATAAAAATTTCGTGTTTTCTATGCTATAAACTGTTTTTTGAACCGCATTGAACCTGGAAAACAGCTCAGAAAATGACTATACAAGACTTACAATAAATGGAGGCCGTGAAGATGGACTAAGCCAGCCTGCTCTTGACCGTTAAGAATTGCACCAACCAGGAACAGCAACTGCCCATGAGGAAGGGAACGTGGACGCTCTCTTGTAGGACCTGAATGTGACCGCCAGATCTCTCGTAGATCTGGCAAGAGTTATGGATCGAACCCAGGACCCACAACACAGGTCCAGCGATTAGCATGTTCAGAGCATGTGTCTCCAGCTTGACGTATCCATATCCCTTCTCTTCCTACATTTTCCAGAAGCCAAAATTCCAAAAGAGAAAAAAAATATCAAAATGCAATACATATTGATGGGAAAAATTAAAAGAAAATATTTGTAGGTAAACCTAACTTTCCAACCTCAAAACAAGCAAATTCTGGCCACCCACTTAATTCCAATCTATTAAAAATTTAAGGGCTGTTTATTGCATTTTTAAAAAGTGGGTTTTTGTTTTTTTCTTTCTTTGGGACAACGCTATTTGGGACTTATGAATGCTGTTCAACTTCGTCATACATCTTCAGGAAGAACAAGAATATAGATAAAGTGTCCGCTAAATACCTGGAGGAAAAGAAACAGAATCCCCAGGAAGAATAGAAGGGTACCGAGGGCCTGGACCAGGGGGGCGGAAAACTCCACGAGTGCGAGCTGCGTGTCGAAGCCCATCAGCGAGAGCCGGTAGTCGATGCCGGCCAGGTGGGCCACGAGGTCGTGCATATTCACAGCGATTATAATCGCCGAGGAAATGAGTAAAAGAACGAGCCCCGATTTGGGATTCATTGAAAACTGGGCCGCGAACCCGCAAACCAGCACGATCGTGGCGAAGATGTACAGCCCCGCATTTATGTACTCGGCTCTGTTTCGGGCTGGCCTCGGGCCGTACATTCTGACCTCACGTGCCGAAGCTAGCTTCACCATTATGTGAGAGAGAGAGAGAGGAGAAATTTGTTTATACCTTTGTGGATGGATTGAAGGCACGAGAAGAGATCAGAGGAGATGAAGAAGGTGATAGGAGGAGGAAGAACTAGTCAGAGAAGCAGAGTAGAGAGAAGGCGTCGGGGGGCGCTACGTGGCGTCGTGCATGAGATGCACGGAAGCGTCGGATGAGTTTCCGTAAATTCGTCTAAGGCATGCAGAACGTGGCGGTCGGAAATGGAGCAATGAACTTTTGCAGGCTGAGAAAAGAAAAAGAAAAAAAAATGAGGGATTAATTATGTGGATATCTATACTGGAGTTTAGCCTTGCATGCGGGACTCATGATTTATTTATTTATTTATTTTTAAATATTTGTAATATTTATCAATAACAAATATGTTTGTCATGACCCAATCTCAGTCCGTGACCGTCACTAGAATTCACAACCCTAATCAGCCTAATACAAATGAACTCATACCCAGATATTTAACAATTCATATTCATATATATATTATATACATCATGTAGTCCTAAAATACAAACAGAATCATATTTGAGGGATATAGGGAGCACTGGAATGCAAATACAGATAAACAAAAAAACTCACCCGTACATCGATCGACTTTCGAAAAGTGCGAATCTGGAACACCACTATCTGGTACACGAACAGTCAGCTCGATCTGAAAGGTTAATAATAAGGTACGAGTCGCGAAACTCAGTGAGTAAGGACGATACCTAAACTATGCATGATGGGACGTGTATCACAGAATTAGACCAAAACATACACACATATACATATACAGTGAGCAATAACAACATTTGATAACATGTGGGAGTACAACAAATCCTGCCATGAGACCCAGCCTCATGACTCTCACGATAGGAGGTATCTTCCATCTCACGATCATAGACATCGCATACATATCAGACGGCCATTTCCCGATCGGAGGAATCCTCCGTTTCACGATCATCGGGTTCAACTCAATCACATGTCTCACGCTCCCGGTTAGAGGCATCTCCATCTCGCAACTGGAGCAATCCAGCCTCATGACACAGCATCACTCCTTACATGTCAAGTTAAACAAGCATATACATATGCACACTTAATCATGCCACTAATATCGATAACAATGTACAAATCTAGCTCACTATCACTTTATCAAACATGTAATACATATCCCATAGTAGTACTAT
Source organism: Thlaspi arvense (assembly GCA_911865555.2). Classification (NCBI taxonomy): domain Eukaryota; kingdom Viridiplantae; phylum Streptophyta; class Magnoliopsida; order Brassicales; family Brassicaceae; genus Thlaspi; species Thlaspi arvense. The sequence goes on from CAJVSB020000857.1 coordinate 10,307, forward strand.
CTAAAGTACAGTAAGAAAGCACAAAGTCCGTCATGCCGGAAAACATAGTATAAATGCATGCATAGAGAAGGCATTGTCACTCACAGTATAAGTCGAGTCAAAAGTACAGTCCTAGGTCACCTCACCCGACTCGGTGGTCCAGGTATGCCTTTACTAAAGAATCTGCAATCAAACCACATAAAAACCATCACCATTGCCATATTTGGCACAAGAACAGACTCAAAAATCCCAGACTGACTCAAATCCCAATCGGTGCCTGGCACGCATCTCGAGGTGCCACTATTCATCATCGAAACTCATATGACTCACTATAATTCAACCACTCTGCTCAAAGACTCTTAATAATAATGAACAACCCTCAACAACTCTCAAACCGGAATGAACCGGTCTCAAAACTCTCAAACCGGCCTAACCTGGGCTAAAACTATCTCAAACTTAACTCAATTGGCCACGAAACCCTTAAAAATGGATCCGGAATGCCCAAAAACATTAAGAACTGGTCTAAATCGGCTAAAAAGGCCTTAAACTAGCTCTGAACTGGAGCAAAAAACACTAATCCTAAGCACCAGCCACAAAACCGAGCTGGTTCACCTTGAACCGAACTTCCAAAAATTCTCAAATTACATGGTTAGCTAGGTTTTGTGATGTTGAACCAGGAACCGGTTCAAATCCCCTAAGAACCGGTTCAAAAATGGGGTGAACCGACCGCCCAAAGGGAATTACACTAAACTGGCCTCCAAAATTCCCCAAACCCATCTAGTCTAATATTCCTCAACACAACGGGCCAGGAACCGGTTCAATTGCCCAAAGAACCGGCCGGTCAAACCTGGCGGTTCACTTGCCCAAAACCCTAACTTTAATTGTTAATTAATTAATAATTCTGGTTTATTCTATTCCCACTATTTCAATCAACCTTTATTCCAACTTCCCTTGTCCTCAAGGATAGCCTATCCCGATTTCACTGAGTCAACCCAAATGCGTTGACTCGCCTTTGACCACTCAGGGTCGAGTTGACTCACCGAGTCAACTCGGCTCGCCTCGTGGCCTAGACCGCAGGCCTCTTCTCCTCTGGCCAGGCCCGGACAAGACCGGACCCTTCGGGTCCTATCTCCTTCGCCGGGTGACCCGGGTCTCAGACCGAGTGCCAGAAGCAACATCCGGCCGTCGGACCACCCGGAAAAACCTGAGAAACCCACTTACCTCAGTCCACAATGTTCAGAAAACGGAGACTACAGCTCGGCAAGCTCCAAGAATCTCCAAAACCAGATCAAACTTGATCAATCGGTTGAAATTTCAAAACCCCTTTTCCCAAGCACGGACAGACACCGGATTCCTCCAACTCGTTTTTCTCCCTCTCCCTTGCATAAAGATAGGAATTAATTGGGGGGGGGGGTTTGGTTCGTCCAGTTAAATAGGCTCGAATGGTGTAAAAACTCTAAGAAAAAGTTGGCCTTCGCCGGTGCATGGTGACCCTCACCAGTTGGTGACTGATTGGATTTTTTTTTTTTTTTTTGGATCCTAACAATGTTATTTCCTTCAACAATGATTTTCATTTCAATTTTAGCAAAATAATTTTATTATAAATGGAACTCCTATTTGAAAACAAAAAATGAATATCAAACATGCTGAATATTTCATTTCATTCTTTATCAAATTAAGTTGATGTGATTCATAATTTTACATCTAATTAAGTAATTTTCACATGTAAAATTATTTCCAATTAAAAGTCATACGTTGTGTTCAGATTTTTTAATAACCACAAAATTTTTATAATATTTTACAGATGTGACATGTTTTCTAAGGACAGCTATATTTAAACAATTCAGAAAAAAAAAATTTAAATTATACTTTTTAGGATCCATTTAATTTTATTTAAATTAATTCTGTTTTGCTATAATATTTTAATTATAACACATTTGATTTTAAAATTTTAAAAATAAACAAATATTATTTGAATTTCACTTTTTAGATGAAATTTCATTGATTTCAAAATTTGACCTAAATTTGAATCAAGAATAGCAAAAATTTCCGTCCCTGTCAGCTTAATTTTTAGGAAAACCACATTTCCGCCCTTAAAATTAGCTCATCTATCCTAGATTGGGTAAGAGCAAAAGCTCTTGGGCCTGTATTTGGGGCTTAGGCGTTTGTCGAAATGTTGGGGGTTTGAATTTGCATTTTGGACTTTCTGAAATTTAAATCTTTTATGCTTGTGGTTCGGCTGGGGAAACACGAACAATTTTGGTAGTTGTGGAGGAGAAGAGCTGAGCATATCAATATAAATCACTTTTAGCTTTTAAATTATCCCCCAAAAGGAAAAAGTTGCTTCCCACCCCCTTCCAAAATACCAAAAGCTAGCTTGTTTTACATGCAGGGCTTTTGAATTTTCTTTTCAGATACTAGATTGGAAAACGAACGGGTTCATATTGTCTCTGTGGGGTCCAGCTCCATAGTTTAATGACAAAAAGGGGGAAGGCTTGCGGCTGCATGTGCAGTCGCAATCCTCCAATTTTGACAAATGGAGAAAGTAACCTACATTGTTGAACAGCTTGAAGATTTCTCTCATGGCTGCTGTTGTGGCTGTAGATTGTTTTGACAAATTGAAGAGCTAAAGCTGGAGCCAGCTGTCGGGGAAAAAAATGTTCGACCTTCCTTTCCTATAAATACAGGAATGCCTGGCATCCTTTCTGCACACCAACGAAGAGAGGAAGAAGAGAGTTAGAGAGAGGGTGAAAAATATTCTCTTGTATAAAGGGTGAGGTTATTGTAGCGAGGGTGTTACAAAAGTGAGAATTCTTTTGTGAGTGATATATCGAGTTGGCAAAAATACTTGAGAGTCTTGTGTAAATTCCTTCCTATAGTGGTGATATTTTTCCCTCTTGTTCGTGGTTTTTCCCGATTTGGATTTTCCATGTAAATCTTGGTGTCTATATTTTACCCCCTCCTAAATTTACTGTGAGTGTATTTTTTATCTGTGGGTGTGCTGGCCCCAACAAGTGACATCAAAGCACCTTGGTACTAACAAGTGGTATCAGAGCCAAGCTTGCAAATGTTGGAGTAAAGATTGAGGAAGAAGATAAAGCAATCTTACTCCTGAATTCGTTGCCATCCTCTTACAACAATTTGGCAACGACAATCCTCCACGGCAAAACCACCATTGAGCTGGGAGAAGTCACGTCAGTTATCTTGCTCAATGAAAATATGAAAAAGAAGCTAGAAAGCTCGGGACAAGCTTTCGTCACCAAAAACAAAGGGAGGAATGTGGAAAGAAAATCAAGCAAATGGCATGGCAAATCCAGAGGAAGGTCTAAATCACGAGGCAGAGGATGTTGGAATTGTGGCCAACAAGATCACCTTAAAAGGAACTGTCCACACCCACCAAAGCAAAGTGGTGGACAAGGAAAGAAAGGTGATGACAGAAATACAACTGCAGCAGTGTAAAATAATGATTCTGTGGCTTTCGTCATGAATGAAGAAGAGGAGTGCATGCAGGTGTTCACTTCTGATTCAGAGTGGGTTGTTGACACAGCAGCATCCTATCATCTCATTTCAGTCAGAGATTTCTTTTGCACGTATAAAGCAGGAGATTTTGGTACAGTGAGGATGAGAAACACCAGTTTCTCCAAGATCGTGGGAATTGGTGATATTCGTGTCAAGACAAATGTCAGATACACACTTGTTCTAAGAAAATGTCCAACATGTTCCTGATATGCGGATGAATTTGATATCAAGAATTGTCCTTGATCGTGAAGGATATGCAAATTGCTTCGCAAATAGGACGTGGACACTCACCAAGGGATCGCTGGTGGTAGCAAAAGGAAAGGCGTCTAACACATTGTATAAGACAAATGTTGAAATTTGTTAGGGTGAGGTGAACGTGCAGAAAGAGAACAATCTGCAGACTTGTGGCATCAGAGATTGGCACACATGAGTGAAAAAGAGTTGCAGATCTTAGCAAAAATATCACTTATCTCTCTGGCTAAAGGTACATCACTTAAACCTTGTAATCATTGCTTATTGGGTAAGCAACATAGAGTATCTTTTCAGAAGACTCTTGATAGAAAATCAGATATACTGGATATGGTATATTCTGATGTTTGTAATCCTATAAAGGTTGAATCGATGGGTAAAAATAAATACTTCATTACTTTTATTGATAATGCTTCAAGAAAGGTCTGGATCTATCTCCTGAAACCAATGGCCAGGCATTCCAGGCATTTTAATCATTCTATACAATGGTGGAAGGGAGACAGGCCGAAAGCTGAAGTGTCTCCAATCAGACAATAGTGGAGAATATATCTCAAGAGAGTTCGAAGGATATTGCTCTAACCATAAGATCAGACATGAAAAAACTGTTGCTAGAACACCACAACACAATGGTGTGTCTGAAAGAATGAACCGCACTATTGTTGAAAGGGTGAGAAGCATGCTCAGAATGGCGAAACTGTCTAAGTCATTCTGGGGGTGAAGCAATTCGCACAGCCTGCTATATCATCAATAGAAGTCTATCAGTTCCATTGGGATTTGATATCCCTGAAGAAGTATGGAGAGGCAAAGAAGTGTCGTACACTCATTTGAAAGTGTTCGACTGCAAAGCTTTTGTCCATGTGCCGAAGGAGCAGAGATCGAAGCTTGACGATAAAGCTATTCCCTGTGTCTTCGTCGGATACGGAGATGAAGAATTTGGCTACAGACTATGGGACCCAAAAAAGAGGAAGATTATCAAGAGCAGAGATGTGATCTTCCGCGAAAATGAGTTTGGAGTTGATACCCAAATAGAGAAGGCCAAAAAGGAGAATGGTATGATTTCACATGAAATTACTATTCCATCTCCGTCAAATCATGCCACAAATGGAGAAGATATCATACCAAAAGAAGTTGATGACGAGGTTGAAGAGCTAGAGGAACAATAACAGGAGGAGCCAAATGATCAACAGCAGGGGGAGCAAACCCACCCTATCAGAAGCAGCAATACTACCTCTCAGGCAATCTGAACGAGAAAAAGAACCATCATCCAGGTATTCGTCTTTTGAGTATGTTCTTATTACTGAAGAGGGAGAACCGGAAAATTTTCAAGAAGTACTAACTCATCTAGAAAAAGACAAGTGGATGGGAGCCATGAAAGAAGAGATGAACTCTTTGTGGAAAAATGGCACGTACAAGCTGACTGAACTTCCAAAAGGTAAAGGACCACTCAAATACAAATGGGTCTTTACAATGAAGAAAGATGGAAATGGCAAGCTGGTCAGACACAAAGCTCGATTAGTGGTCAAAGGGTTCGGACAGAAGAAAGGAATTGACTTTGATTGATGAAATATTTTCACCAGTTGTGAAAATGACTTCTATTCGAACAATTTTAAGCTTAGTAGCTAGCCAAGATTTTGAATTGGAGCAGTTAGATGTTAAAACTACATTTATTCATGGAGATTTGGAAGAAGAGATCTACATGGAATAGCCAGAAGGATTCGGAGTCAGAGGGAAAGAACACATGGTGTGCAAATTGAATAAGAGTCTGTATGGATTAAAGCAGGCACCAAGGCAATGGTACAAGAAGTTCGACTCATTCATGAAGAGTCAAGCACACAGGAGAACTCTTTTCAGATCCATGTGTATACTTCAAAAGGTTATCTGACAACAATTTTATTATTTTGTTGTTGTATGTGGATGACATGTTGATTGTAGGACGTAACGCGGAGCAAATAACCAAACTGAAGAAAGACCTATCCAAGACTTTTGATATGAAAGACTTGGGTCCTACACAACAAATCTTGGGGATGAATATTGTTCGAGACAGGAAGGAGAGAAAGTTATGGTTATCTCAAGAGAAATATATTGAGCGTGTTTTGGAGCGCTTCAATATGAAAAATGCTAAACCAGTTAGCACTCCTCTTGCTAGTCACTTGAAGTTGAGCAAGAAGATGTGTTCTACAATAACGGAAGAAAAATAGAAGATGGCTAAAGTTCCCTATTCCTCAGCAATTTGGAGCTTGATGTATGCCATGGTCTGTACCAGACCGGATATTGCTCATGCTGTTAGAGTGGTTAGTCAGTTTCTTGACAACCCGGGAAAAGAACATTGGGAAGCTGTACAGTAGATATTTAGATATCTGAAAGGTACGTCAAAGGCATGTCTATGCTTTGGAGGGTCAGATGCAGTCTTAGAAGGTTTTACAGACGTTAATATGCAGGTGATCCTGATCATAGAGAAAATCCACTTCTGGGTTTGTATTTACTTTTTCAGGGGGAGCTATATCATGGTAGTCAAAGTTGCAAAAGTGCGTTGCACTATCAACAACTGAAGCTGAGTACATTGTTGCTACAGAAGTAGGGAAAGAAATGATTTGGCTGAAAAGATTTCTACAGAGATTGGTCTGCACCAAAAGGAGTATGTAGTCTATTGTGATAGTCAAAGTGCAATAGACTTAAGCAAAAACTCCATGTATCACTCACGACAAAAGTATATCGATGTGCAGTATTATTGGATAAGAGAGCAGGTGGAAGATAAGTCATTTTATCTGAAGAAGATCCCCACTGACAAAAACCCTTCGGATATGATGACTAAGGTGATTCCTCGTGACAAATTCGAAATGTGCAAGGAACTTGTCGGAATAAGTTATACTTAGAAGTATGGTAGTGATCTCATCCTAAAAGCATAGATCTAGAGGGGGAGATTTGTGAGGTTCAACTCCATAGTTTAATGACAAAAAAGGGGGAGGCTTGCAGCTGCATGTGCAGCCGTAATCCTCCAATTTTGACAAATGGAGAAAGTAGCCTACATTGTTGAACAGCTTGAAGATTTCTCTCTTGGCTGCTGTTGCGGCTGCAGATTGTTTTGACAAATTGAAGAGCTAAAGCTGGAGCCAGTTGTCGGGGAAGAAAATGTTCGGCCTTCCTCTCCTATAAATAGAGGAAGGCTTGGCATCCTTTCTGCACACCAACGAAGAGAGGAAGAAGAGAGTTGGAGAGAGACTCTCAAGTTAGAGAGATGGTGAAAAATATTCTTTTGTATAAGGGTGAGGTTATTGTACCGAGGGTGTTACAAAAGTGAGAATTCTTTTGTAAGTGGTATTTCGAGTTGGCAAAAATACTCAAGAGTCCTGTGTAAATTCCTTCTTATAGTGGTGATATTTTTCCCTCTTATCCATGGTTTTTCTCGATTTGGGTTTTCCACGTAAATCTTGGTGTTTATATTTTACCCCCTCCTAAATTTATTGTGAGTGTATTTTTTATCAGTGGGTGTGCTGGCCCCAACAAGTAGCATCAAAACACCTTCGGTCCTGACAGTCTCCAGGGTGCACGAGTAGAAGAGGCACCAAACCTTCATGGAATCTATAAAGATTGGAAATGCTTGTTATTGTGATGTAGTAAAAGAAGTTGAATTTTATTATGATTAGATTTACGAGTTTTATCAGGTTGTTTTTATGTTTTAGGACAACCGAAGCAAAGGCAGATAAAGGCTATGTTTGGCTTCCCATTCTCAAATCCCTTGTAGCAAACAGGAACAGGTGACATAGAGAATAGATCCTTGCAGGAGGATTAGGTGATGATGCGTAACACTAACGTGGTGGGCTCTGCTCCATGCAGATATGGAGGGCTACCTCTGGAGAATCCAGTCTATGCGGGAACTGGTTCAAGGTTTCTTAGCCAATTGTTTGGGCACTGGATTCTACTCTAGATCAGGCGAGCATCTGTCAGTTGGAGCACCAGCTGTGTCGCGTTAAGCTCACTTTTGGCCATTTGCCTTGAACTTTGAGGCGGTTATGACAACACAGAACCGCCAATGGGAATGACCTAGTCGGCAATGTGATGGGTATATGGCGGTGATCGTGCTGGCATTAGAGGCTGGTGTTTGTTTTGCCATGGATATGGCAAATGTTGGGGCTTTTCTGGGCAGGAATTTTCTGGGTTTTATTTTTCTTGGTGAGGAATTCTTAATATAGACAGATATCACATCTTATCCTCGGTGGATACACAGAATTGTGTGTGCATGAGAGATAAGACAAATATTATATTAATATATCGTTTGTGGGTATTGTATCGGATCAGAGTCTTTTCAGTAAGTTTGTCGGCTTAATGTCTACCGTTGACAGCAGTCCACTCCATAACATGTGTGGGTGTGTGTAAATTAAAGTAGTCCTTCAAAAAGGCCAAAGCGGAGATGGTTCTCTGACTTGGCTGGTGGTGGACAGACAACATAATTTGAAAGGGGCCAAAGCTGAGATGGTTCTCTGACTTGGCTGGTGGTAGACAGACAACATAGTTTTGGAACTTAGTTCAAATCATTGGTTCCTGTTATCGGATTGCAAGGTTAATGGGCCATTTCATCGGCCGCATATATTTTGTCCTTAACCCAACTTTTTATGATTTAAAAATAGGTGGATTTTTGATACTCTTAAATGATTTTTTATGCTTTGATGTCAATGTCCACGTGGCAGAGCCCCCTATTAGCAGGTTAATTAATTAAAAGCAACTTTAATTCGATCTGTTGCTTATTGGCAATAATTAATTAACGTGTACTTAATTAATAAATTATTTTTAATTAACATCTGTTTTTTGGCGACGTCATCTTAATTTGATCACCTATATTTTTCTATCGAGATATTTTCATTACCATTTTACTGTATCCTGGAAAGTAACAAAATAAAAATTGAATAGTGCAAAAATATCTTTTACAATTATTAAGAAATTAAATAAATAAAATAAAAATATTTCAAAATTTAACTTTTAACTTTTTTTTCAAACATATTAATATATATCAATACAAACAAAATAAAAAGAAATGAAATTAAAAACCATTGTTTATTTTTCTGTTGGTTACATGGTAATTGGGCCACAATTGCAAGCAATTACCACATTGCGCATCCCTTGTTTAATCATAATAAAATATGCAACCTAAACTTGAGAAACAACTAGATAGCTAGATAATCATTAACAAAACTATTCCGAAATCCAAACAGGCCTCTAGGAAAATACTAGTTCATCAACTTTTGCACAGAAGTATCTCCAGGAACCACAAGCTGCAACTGCTGCTTGGTCTTCTCACCGTTGTTGTTCTTCTCCACATCCACGACTTGTGTGGTTCCTCCATTACTCCCTTCTCCTATACTTGCAGTAAACCAAAAGCTGGAGGACCGCAAGAGGGCAGCCAACCAGACTAGGAGACTGGAATTAATATTTCCAGGATTGAATTAGAAAATTAATTATTCAATTATAAAATTATTATGAAATTTAAAGCAATAATAATATCATACAAACCGCAAGAAAGATCGCGGCTCAGAAACCCTAAGCCAACCATATCGAGCTTGCTAGGAATGAGAAAAATGACAAGTAGAATGGCATGAATTTAACGCTCTTTGTTTGTATAACTTTTTTCTGCATTGCCAATAACATTCAAAATAATTAGAAATATAAAATATCAAAAAAATGCTATATAATAATTTACCATCATTCTTATTGAAAAAACAATTTTTTTTTTTTTTTTTTTTTTTCGCGTATATAGAGGCTTGAGGATGTGAAGATTGAGCATGCATCAGATCTCGTGCATGCATTACGCATATACATGCATGGACAAGGTATATATTTACCTAGGTGCCAACTTTGGGTGTGTTTGGTTGTTTAAAATTTGTATTTTCAGTTTTTTTATTTAAAAATTTATTACTTCTAAACTTTTATTTAGAAAGTCATAAGGTAAAAAATTATATATACATGACCCAAAAAAATCAAACAACCAATGAGACCTTAAAATGTCTTTAAATTGGAATTTGATAAGAAAAAAGTGGAGGTAAAGATGGAAAGAAACATATGAGCTCACCACAGCCACCAGAGGAGACCCATACATTGACACACAGGCCACCAGTCCCACACTCCCTATGAATACCTTGCGTCGATGGTGATCATGGAACACGAAAGCTGATATTATTGCCGCCGCGCAGGAAACCAGGATAACAGGTATTGCTAACATAGCTACCTTCTTCTGCACCATTAATTGCCATGTAAAAAAGTTGGTAACTATTCATAAATGCCACAAACTGCACTCATGGATAAATAATTTGTATATGTTTATGAGCACACACATTAATTTGTTACCATCTTCTGCGCCATTACCATGCAAAAGTTGGTACCATTTCATAAAAGTAGCTTATAAGACACTTGAAACCTTCTCCATCACCATTACCACCATTACCATGTAAAGGCCGGTATCCTTTCATAAAAGTGATTTATAATCAAAAGCTACTTAATTAAAAAATTTCTAACTGCAGTCACGAGCTGTAAGAAAAAAAGGGGATATTTTGACGATTAATCTGTCACAATGGGCCAAACAAAGCCTATTGCCAACCAAATTGTCTAAAGTAGAAGTATCAATTCCTTTTATATATGTGTGTGCGTTCAAATCTTTCTATATTTTCATACTATTATACATATTTGTTTTGGTTTTGATTTTGATTTTGATTCTTTATCAGCTGCGTACCAAGAATAAGACAGACTGGAAATTATATATATAGCTTGCCTTTCCTCCAACTGAAGCAAACCGAAAATATGTGATAATGAAAGAGAGCTCGAGGAGGACCCCGAGGCCATTAATGGTGACGAGAGAAAAATTTTCCCATCCGCAGCTCACAACAGGCAATCCATACCAAGTGTATAAGAAGCAATTCGAGAAAGCAGTGACGTAAGGGACGCATGAGAAGTCCTCAGTGCTTCTCTTTCTTATAACCTTATGAAAAGTTAATCTGTGAAGAAAAAAATAAATTTAGAAACTAAAGGGGTTAATTATCAAGATAGCAGAAGAGTGTGTGTGTGTGTGTGTGTAAGGACAACTTATAACATTACATTGGGGCAGCATAAAGTAACAGAGAAGCCGCATTCCTGCAATAACACCAAGAAGCTCCTTTTAATCAAGTCAACAAATAAGTTCTTTTGCTCTTTTAAATCAAATTTTCTAGAAGTAATGAGTACCCATCACTCCAGCAGCCAAACGCACCCTACCATCTGCCATGCCTCGTCAAATAAATGGTCCCGAGAGAAAGAGAGAGTGAGTTGAGGTTGGTTCCACTGTTGAGAAGCCTTGATGAAGTCGGGTATAAATAGTTGAAGATGGATGGCAAGGAATAATAGAAAATTGAGTTTTTCTTTTCTCTTCTTAAGGAGAGAGAGAGAGAGAGAGAGAGAGAGAGAGTGCTGTCTACGTCCCAAGGAACTTGTGGAGGGAACTAGCCTCCATATCGGCCATCTGCTTCAATTTGTTTAATGCAGTCGTGGACCTTCCAAAAATAATCTGGGTTAGGTTTTGAAAAACAGCAATTCACCGAACATTTATGTGTATGTTTGTGTAAAATAAAGGAGGAATTATTTATTGGCAAATGATTCTCTTATGAGTGGAACATGTCACAAGACATCCACTACCCACTCGATGCGAATCATTTCAGGTGACAATAAATGCCATATTGGATTCTTGTGGTTGAGAAACCTTGCCGTGATTCTTCATTGGGCAGAAATATTAATTAATTTATTTTTTCTACAGCACAGATAGATGCATTGCCATTATTAGCCCCATCATGCTTGTTCCTAATGCTACCTGCCACAGTTTGCTTGCTTATGGTTTATGTAGTTTTGGCATGGGTATATTAGGAAATGGAAGGTGCATCCTAAAGCAATGTAATAAGTGACTTAATTTGCTCAAGATTTGTAGGCCTTTTCGTGGGTGGAAGGCATCGGACTCTATTTTTGAACCAAGCCGCAGGATTTTCATCTTTTTGCCCAGCCCAACTATTGGCCAATAGTCTGTATTTAATAGTAGGAATTATTCAATAGACTGAAAGCTTTAATATGTGTTAAATCATAATCATTAATATTTAACAGATACTTGAAATTCTAATCTAGTAAGTTAAAAGTTAACATCAAATAAATTGATTAATTTGTATTTTATTTGATATTAAAAACTAACTTAATGGTGGAATTTTTGCAAATTGGTAATTTATAGTACATGGATTAAATTCACCATTTTTGTATATTTTCTGCATTTTATCAGTAATTTTGGAAATCTAGGGTTTTGTAAATCCATGGGGTTTGATGCTTGTTTATGTAAATAAGAGAGGGGATTTTGGGGGTTTTTGGTTTCTTCCATGGAAGGGCAGGCTGGAGTTGGTTAGGGCTGCGATCTCAAAGGGTAGTGCAGATGGGTTTTGGAGGATACCAAGATTTTGATTAAGTTCTGGGGTGTCTTCGTTAGCCTTTGCTCATCTGGGGTTCATGGTCGGAGTTGGTCCGGAAAGGATCCTCAGGAGCAAATTCAGAGGACGTCAGCTTATCTTCTAGTGTTCACCTCTAGCCCAGGGTGTTTTCTTTTGGTATCTGACAGGTTTTCTTTTACTGTATATTGTCTCAGGTTGAATATGGCTCTTACTCAGTCTATAATTAAAGTTCTGTGAATAAATTTCTCAATCAAATGCAATGAAATGTAGTCTGTTTTCCAAAAAAAAAAAAAGACAAAAATTAAATACATATAAACATGTATTTTAATCTTATAAATTTAAAGAAATCTCTTGACGTTTCTAGAGGATATTAGGCGACTTCTTTCTTAAGCAGAATTTTTTTTGTTGTGTGGTCAGGCGCATCCAAGTAACTTCGTTTTAAAGGAATAAAGAGAGGTGCCACACATGTTAAAATGATTTCCAGAGCAAGAGAGGAAAAACCCTTATTACTTTTTTTTTTTAAATTGAGAATCAATTAATTGGCTGAAATGATTTTAGTGGATTGCGTCGCAGAGAAAACAAAAATCAGTACTATTCCTGGGTGCGTTGTAATTTGTATTGCTGATGCTTTTAAGCCTTCAATTTGGAGGAATTGAGTTTGCTAGAACAGGACCCATGTGAAAGGGGTAATCAAGTCTTGCGTGAAATGGGAATTCTTAAGAAAGTCTTTTTCGATGGAGGAAAAAGTTAGACTCTTTTTGATGGAGGACAAGAGCCATTTGCTATATATCCATGATGGTGACCTCAGCACATTTTCATCTGTTGTTTCCAATGTTCATCCGATCTAATTGCTTCAACTTACCATTAAAATTCTACATCCTTAACCAAACAATTGCTATTCCGATGCCTTATTCTAATACCCTCTTCTCCTGCCCTAAAGTTCCTCTGTTACAGTCACAAACATGTCTTATTGCAACTAACATAACCTGTTCAAACACAGTCATATCATGAATCAAACCATGATGATCATTATCCAAGAACTTCATCTCAAAAAGCAAAAGAAAATGAATGGATTGATTGTAGTTTATCATTCCATCCATGATTTGGATTGTACATAACAGATGCCCTCTGGGGTGAGAATATCATTCTATCTTGAGGAGAATTTTAGGGTTGAAGATGCATGTATGATGGGAAATTAATGTAAGAGCTAGCAGTGGTAATGGCATATAAATGAATTTCACAGGCATGCAGAATATATTCTCCTGTTGAAGATGTGTACGTACATAGCATGTGCATCATATTGGTTGTACTTCAAGCTTCATCTCTACTTTTCAGGGATAAACCCAAAGCCAATAATATAGCTAGGTTGGTTGTTATAGTCCTAGTCAAATTATTAATTATCAATTAATTGTAAAATCTTAAGCCATTTTTCAGTTGCTTTATTTGAACATTATTTTTCCACGGATTTTGTTCTCAACCGAAAAAAAAGAAAAGAAAAAAGACGAAAAGAAAATTGCCAGTGTGTACTAAATACCCAATATTACAAGTTTTATAATGATAATTCCAATAGCAAACCTGCAATTAATTACTTTATGAAGAATATAAAAGTATTTCACAGTACTTTTAACCTTATAAAGAAACTTAAAATATCTTTTATATCCATTTTTTATAACACATATATTATATTGATCCGAGAATTAGTGATTTTAATAAATTATTAAAATTAAATTATTAGTTCAAAATATTTAAATTTAAGTTATCTAATACTAACTCTTATAAATGTTATATATTTACATGATATCATGTTTGACAATTAATGTAGTACAAATATAATAAACAATATTAATTTAAAACTAGGGGCAGCGGAAAATATCAGTTGCTTAATAGTAATCAGTTACCTTTCTTTAGCGATAAGGAAGTCACACTTCCATACACTATAATATAACGGCGACTATCCACCAAGGGAATACCATGGTTAAAAAATCACTCCATTTCCTGCCTAACCCATTAACCATGATTACTTTGCAGCCCGCCTACCAATCCCTAGTTTAATCTCCTGAAAATTCCTCCTCTTGATTGTCTTTCGTCCAACCAGACAAAATCTCAAGTCATTTGGTTGCAAATCGAAAGTTAGCCGACCATGAGGCATTTAGAATATTTACTTATTCGGCCAACCTAGACGAAAGATGCATGATGACGTTGGAACATGGCATATATATGTCACGCAACATGTACCAAACTAAGCTAGATATTTTTTGAAAGTTAAAAAAGAGATTTTGAGTGGTTGTAATTATTTATACCATAAATATCCTTTGGCTGACTTTCAAGAGTTGGCATTTAACAAGCATTGCATGTGCGATTTGATTCTCTCTTAGATATTTTAGTAGAACATATTAGAAAAAAATTCTTATTCCATGGTATTAGACTAGACAGAAAACTTTCCTATATTTTTTTTAATTTTAAAATTATAAGTCAATCCTCTTATTACCTCGTAAGTTTTATTTTAATTCCTTAACTATGATTTCTCTTAAATTGATTCATTGAATATTCAAATGGCATTATTATGATATCCAACCTAAATTTGGTCAAAATTGTTTAAATAGTTAGGGAGAAATTATTTATAAAGTCACATAAAGTTGTCAATAAATTATATTTAATCCAAATTTAATTTAAATTCGATAAATTTTATTATTTAAATTTGATTAAAATATTTGATAAATTATATTTGATTATAAATAATTGTAATCTGAAATAAGTGGATCAGATATAAAATTAAACAATCTGATCCATTAAATATTTGAATCCGAACTTCATTAATATTTTTTTATTAAAATTAATAATCTTATATATATAATAAATTCAATAGGAATTAAATTAAAAAAATTAAAAATTGAGAGACTAATATGATTGATAGAATAGAGTTAAAAAACTTAAATATAAAAAAGTATTATTTTTTTGTCAAGTCGAATTTTCTTAATAAATTTAGAGTATAGTTTAACGACATAAATTTTATAGGATTTTAGATCGAACTCGGATACGAAAATAGGTAATTAGATTCAGATTTATTTAATTTGATTTAAATCTGACTTATTTACAGCTTTAAAATCACATTTAAATGAAGTGACAAGGTAAGAAAAGATAAATTTATCTTATCTTATTACGTGTATGGCAAGTATATAACAAGTTTGAAGGAAAAATCATAATAAAAATAAATATTAGGTATAAGAAAGATACCATTATATTCCATACATGATTAAAAGCTAAATTTGAGTAATATCTGCGGTTGTCAAATTAGTCGGCACTCAAGCCTCAACACCAATGTTCTCAACTGAGGGGCTGTTCGGTTACTTTGATAAGGTAGGATAAGATAAACTTATCTTGATTTATCACGCGTTCCATTGTCCTGTAACAAGGCAGGATAAAAATATGTATCAGAGTATGGGAGAAAAGTTATCAGTTGTTTTTTGGTGGATAAAATTTATCCCCCCTGATAAGCTAATTTTTTGGACACAAATGCCCTTCAAATCTCCTCCTTCACATAACCAGTCTTCGTCCTCCTCCACGAGCGTAGATGGTGATCCACGAGCGTAGAGGCAGACGACTCGCAATCGCCTACCGTGGCATCGCCAAAGCTTCTGGAGCTCGTCCATGGCGTCTAGCATGATTTGAAGACCCAGCTCCTCTTTACCCACGAGCCTAGGGAGGGAAGCAGAGGGAGGAACACTTGCGCCACCGCCGGCATCGCCAGGCTCGATCGACCTCAGCGGTTGCTGTTTGCGCCCACTGTTAGCTTTTGGAGGTCATTCATGGCGTCTGTCCTGAACAACTCGATTCCTCTTCTCGCCCGAACCCAATCCATTATGGGCTGAGTTCTTGGTCTACTTGGGTCAGCCAGACGGACTGACCCAGGCGGGCATGTCAGAGGCAGTGTTTGGTGGTCAGAGGGAGGTGACTGATCTGACGGAGGTCTGACTGGGTTGGTTTTTTTTTTTTTTTTAACTCATGAGGATTTTTAGGTAAATTCAAAAATTTATCCTATTTATTTTCTTTTGAACCAAATGTGTAATAACACTATTTAATCTAGATAAATTTATTATGTCTTATTCTATCTCACTATATCGTATCCTTCCATTCAAGCGGCCCTAAATTGCAAGTCTTTTCTCTTCTATTCTTCTTATGACATGGATAAGAGCTAGATTAGAGAATGACAGGTGGGTGATCAATTTGATAGAAATCATAATTGAAAGACTAAAATAAGACTCGCGTAATAGTCAAGGGCTTGATTTTGAATTTTTTTTGGGAGAAAATGTCACGATGATATGCTAAACTGGAAAAGAAAAGAAAAAAAGAAAAACGAAGAAGTCAGCTGTGCGGATATCCAAAACAATTAAAGGTTACATGTATAGTACATATGTGCATTTTGTAAATTGTAATTTACTCCCATAATTAAAATATATTTACTAATAAAAAATAAAAAGAGATAACAATTACTGTCTTGATTTTGATGGAGGATCGATCAAAGGTAGGTAAATGCGTCTTACGTGTATTATTTAAGACGTCAGTATTTATTAATGAATTTTTATGTTATTTAATGCCTTCTACGAGTCGGGATGGAACAAAAATACCTTCTTATTAAAATTAAAATTACAAAGATACTGTTAGGAAAATTTCAAGATAATATATTATTAAGTAATACAATTAAAAATTACATATCACAACTAAATTTACCCAAAAAAAAAAAGAAAAAAGACACAATTTTGAGGATAGACATAACAAGCTATACTAATAACATAAAGTTAGAAACAATTAAACCAAGTTTTTATTTTGCTACATTTTTTTTATTCTGCTATAATAACCAGGTTCCAATAGCAACTCAACCATCCTCTTTTTTGGAGATAAATAACATTTCTTTCTCTTCAAATTTACTTAAATAACATTTAATTCTATTTTTTAATTAAAAATATTCATCTTTTTTAATTTAAATTGGCTAACAGTTTCTATACAACTGCCGTTAGATAAAACTAATTTAAATATCATGATTATTTTTTGTTTATATATTAATAGTAATTGATAATGTAAACAGTAACACTTTTTAACCCATTGACTACAGTATTTGATTAATAATATAAACAGCAAAACTTATTAACCCTAATTGTGAAAACTTAAGGTATGTGGAACAACAGGTTTGCAAAACATAACCTCAATTTTCTTGTAATACATGGATATAAGATTAGGTTTAGAATTCATATAGTAAAACTTGGATATTATATTTTTCGTGGTCATAAACCATGTTTTTTGGATGCGCAGGTTTGCTGGAAACCGTGCAAGGCAAACACAATTTTAAATGTGAGTGAAAGGAGACATGATAAAATTAATAATAATTATTATAACCAAAGTCATGCCTAGTATTTCCTGCTTTATTTGTTTCATATTATTAATGATTTTGTTGAGGCGGGTGTAGTGGTTCCTGTTGAGATTAGTTCGAATCCAATAATATCGATCCATGAGTCAAGAAAGAAACCCCCGTTGGATTATGGAAAGCGACAAACCCTTCTGAAAGCAACAAACCCTTATGGAGCATTCCCACAGGTTAGACCTACTCCATCCTAATTATTCAAACATTGACAAGGATTGCCATCTAACCTTCCAGCTGCTTTTGAAAGAGATAGGTAGTGCTTGCCACAATTTGTAAAAAATGATTTCGAGTTTTTCAATTCATGGTACTATTTAAAAACTTACTTTGAATCTATTTTTATTAATTAATATTGTCATTTAATCGGATTTAAATTAAATTAGCTAAAATTGATTTTAATATGAAATTACAAATACATGTCTAATAAATCATATTCGAAATTGATGAATAATTTAAAAATTAATATAAAATTTTGATATAAGAAGAAAGTAATACTCTTTTACACTTAATTACTCAATTATATTCATTAGTTATACTAGTCTCTGAATTTTTTATTCTCTCATTTAATTCCTACACTTTTAAATTTAGTAATATTATATATAGAATTATTTAAATTAATCAAATTTATTATTAAAATTTAAATTTAGATTCTCAATAATCGTGTTATTTAATTTTATATCAATTACTTATTTTAGATTACAGATATTCGTAATTAAATATAATCTATCAAATATTTTAATCAGATTCAAATTTCAAAATTCAAATCAAATTCGGATTATAATTCAACTCATTTACAATCCTACTTAGGTAAAAAAAAATAAATTAGAAATATATTTTAAAAG
This sequence comes from Thlaspi arvense, assembly GCA_911865555.2. Classification (NCBI taxonomy): domain Eukaryota; kingdom Viridiplantae; phylum Streptophyta; class Magnoliopsida; order Brassicales; family Brassicaceae; genus Thlaspi; species Thlaspi arvense. The sequence goes on from CAJVSB020000857.1 coordinate 28,750, forward strand.
TATTAGGGATGTGTGCTTATAATTTATGAGTGATGTCATTGCAACTAACTATAGACTGTTTTAAATTTTTTTTTGAAGTTTTTTAAAATTCAAAATTACTTAAATGAATTTTTTTCAAAATTTTTAAAAATTTTCAAAAACTTTTATTCTCTTAAAATAAATTACAAGAATTACATACTAAAACACTATTTTATTATTTTCAATAATTTTATAACACCTTGCAAAAGCCAAGTTTTGTCCAAATTGCTCAATTATCATTGGTTTTCACCCATTTGCATTTCTATGCAAGTGAATTATTAATTTATATAGAAATTAGCAATAGATGTATTTTTTTTTACCATTCTTTATTGGAATCAGGATTTCTTATTACTTCCTTGTAGCTTCGTTTGTGTTATTTGTTTACATTTAAGGTTTTTATATTTAAATTTTTTAAAAAATAAATAATAGACAACCTTTTTATTTTTATTTTATTTATTTTTAAATAGGGTTTTCTTTACTTTTAATATGATATCATAGCCGCTAAGACCTATTATCATTCCTAACTCAATCACTTGGATATCTCTTGGACCATTTTAGTTCACCACTTAGATTCCCATTAAGCTTTTTAGGTTGTCACTTACGTATCTACCAAACACCTTCGGTTCAGACATATATATTTTATGTTCGACACTACTAGTAATTCTAATTTACACATAAGCATTACTCGTGTTTTAAGTTTATTCCTTAAGTTTAAGAATCATATTTTCAAAAAGAAAATTCAAGTTAACATGTTGAGTTTGAGGGAGGCTTATATATATAGGAAATCAATTAGTCTACATAAATCATACTGCTTGTCTTGCAGGTATAATATAGTGTTATTTTGAAGCATTATTGCTCTCCATCTCTATCCTAGTCCTTACTCAGAGATCTATTTTGATCTCCATCCCCTCCATCTCCTCCTTTTTTGTGAAATAAAGAATATTTTGAAGTGAATTTGGACTCAAAACTAATTACCTTCGGGTTGGATTTGTAAAAAGTCAAAATCTTCCCTAGCAAGTGTGTTTTCAAGGGATTGAACTTTTGTTCTTTCTCTTATGAGATTAGAGACTACTTACCAATTCAACCAATAATTATTGGTTCTCTATCCCCATTTTTACATCCACAAATGATGCAAAAATCAATATTTTTTTTTTTAATTTTTAAAGCTAGGTAAGAATGATTGAGCCTTTCTCCACCTAATTTGAGAGTCCTTTTGCGGCTCAATGTTCCAAGAGTGTTTGTTTCCTAGTCTTTGTAGTTGTTTTGGTCACTTTTAGGTTTCGCCCCATATGTTAAAAAAAAAATGCAAAAATCAAATTTCTTGAGACCCCTCTCATTTCTATCCAACAATCAAGATTAGGAGCGCGTCAGTCTCCTGAGTTTGAATCGATCCCACTCAAGAAGGCCACTTGACTCGGCTAAGTGAGATTAGATTGGGTTGGCTAAGGAATGGGTGCATGCTTAGGCTGGACTTGGATTGTTGGATTAGACCTCCAAAATGGACCAAACGGATTTGGATGGACTGGACCAAGCAGTGCAGGATCTGGGGTAACAGGCAGTGGGCTTATAAAACCGGCCGAAAGGCACTAGGGTTAAAATAGGTAGCGAACCAACTTGCTGGGCTTGAGGAGTGGACTGGGTCAAATTCGCAGCGCAAAGGAGACGTGGACTGGACCGAACTTGATCTAGGCGGTAGAATGGTGGGCCACTTGGGCCGCCCTAGATGTAGCAGGCGCGGATCACTGGACTGGGTGAGTGGACAGATCAGGTCTTGACTGTTCGGGTCGGAAGCCATGGAAGCTTCTTGAGGAGCTTCTGTCGGGCTTCCATGGTCGGCGACGACACCAAAGGCAAGCGGCGACGTGAAAGAAGCTTGCCTGAAGACTGAATGGAGAGAATCTACTCCAAGCTATTTCCACCAAGTGCGAGGTAAGACAAGGGCGAAGGCCAAACCAGTCGAACGAGATCCTGAGATGCGGGATTTGTTTGCACAAAAGGCTTCGGCTAAGGTGATGAAGCCCAGAGCTTTGGATTTGAGATAAGGCGGAATAAATTAGTTCGAACCCAGATTTGTGGAGAATAAAACTAGAATTGAAAACCTATCAGATGGGGTTGTCATCCAAAACAAAGAGAATTGAGGGGATTTGTGAGGGTTGTGAGTTAGAACCAAAAGCCCCTTGCTGTGTGTGGAATCTGGCCGAGTTCAAGGGTGAGAAAGAGGAGCTTGCAGAGAGGAAGAACACAAGAGAGAGCCAAGAGAAAAGTTTTTCTGTTGAGGGAAAAACTTCGGTTGAGAGAAGAAAGAATCAGATAGGGAGTGAAAGTTTCCTTTTAATCTGTAAGAGATTAATAAAGGCTGGAAATTTGAGAGTTCCTGTAAATCCAAGTGTGCTTTCCTATTGATTTCTTCTTCTCCTTGCGATTGTTTTGCACTCCTGCGTGTGTTCCTGTTTTGCACGGGTTTCTAGGTTGGAGTCTGGCCGACGATCACTGCCGATTGGGAAGTTCGGCTGATTGGTTTGTTGGCTTCATCCTTTACGGATTGGAGTAGAGGAAAAATACCGAAGAACCGAATCCCCTTGCTAAGTTGCAGGCAGGAGAGCTAGGGAGGGAGACGACGAGTGGGGCACACATCCCTGGCGCATGGGCTGTGAAGGCAAAGCAATAGCCACGTGCGCGTGTGAAAGGCAGAAGAGCGGGAGCCACAGACGCGTGGGGCGAGTGCGGAGCTAGAAAACCGGCAGGCGCGTGAAAAAAAGTTCTAGCACATGCTAGTCTAGAAAAGGTCCGAAATGTGACATTGGTGAGGGACGGAGGAACAATTGAGACGTAATATTTCATGAGAGGAATAAACTTGCCCTTGAGTTATTTAAGATAAAAAAAAATTTAAATTTTCACTTAAGTGGTGGCCGAACATAACATGCCTAACATGCCCCATCCTAAAATGCAATGGCACGAAGATAGCATATACCTAATGCTGCAAGCATACAGCATTGCATACAAATTTGCGAAAATTTTGGCACAAATCTCCACGTAATAACTGCCAAAATACTGCAATGAATTGAATAATAAGTGCATAGTTACACTACCTTTATGCTGAGATAGATCAGTATGGCGTGAATATGAAATGTGAAGCTTACAAAACCCTCCATCATATATACAATGTCCTTCCAAGGATTCCTTGGCTACAATGGCAGCCTGAAACAAAGAAGAAAAGAAGATAATAAATAATTTTTTAAAAAATAAAATAAAGAAGACGAAAAGAAGAAAGGAACTGTTCCAAAGAGACAGCTTCCATGAAAGATACCAGAGGATCAGCAAAATATTCTGCAACAGTCATCCCCGGCAAGATCACACAGATTCAAAAACAAAAAATTGGGTGTAATAGTTCCACAAAGTCCCATCTATAGAGCGTGCACTACATGGTTAGGACAAAATAAATTCACCAACCCAATGACTCTGCACATGGTTCGTATAATTATTAACTAATATGGTTTTTAACTATTCTCGGAGGAATAATCTGAATAACCACTCATATATATGGCCATCGCCCCAACCGCAAACAAAAAAAAGCAAGAGAAGGAGAAGAAGAAGACTGCAACAGAGTCATACAAAATTAACTAAGCGTGTACTTAATTAATTAATTAATTTTTATTAACATCTGTTTTTGGTGACGTCGTCTTAATTTGATCACCTATATTTTTCTGTTGAGATATTTTCATTACTGTTTTACTGTATACTGAAAAGTAACAAAATAAAAATTTAATTGTGCAAAAATATTTTTACAATAATTAAGAAATTAAATAAATAAATAAAAATACTTCAAAATTTAACTTTTAACTTTTTTTTTCAAACATATTAATATATATCAATAAAAATAATAATAATAAGAAATGAAATTAAAAACCATTGTTCATTTTTCTATTGGTTACATGGTAGTTAGGCCATAATTCCAAGCAATTACCGCATTGCGCATCCCTTGTTTAATCAGAATAAAATATGGCAACCTAAACTTTGGGAAACAACTAGATAGCTAGATAATCATTAACAAAATATTCCGAAATCCAAACAGGCCTCTAGGAAAATACTTGTTCAACTCTTGCCCCAGTAGTAGAACTATCTTCAGCAACCACAAGCTGAAACCGCTGCTTGGTCTTCTCACCGTTGTTTTTCTCCACATCCCATGACTTGTGTTCTTCCTCCATTACTCCCTTCTTTCTGTACTTGCAGTAAAGCAAAAGCTGGAGGACTCCAAGCGGGCAGCCAACCATATTAGGAGACTGGAAATTAATATTTTCAGGATTAAGTTAGAAAATTAATTATAAAATTACAAAATTATATTACGAAATTTAAAGCAATAATAATATCATACAAACCGCGAGGAAAAGATCACAATCAGAAGTCCGTAAGCCAACCATATCCAGCTTGCTAGGAATGAGAAAAATGACAAGTAGAATGGCATGAATTCAACGCTCTTTGTTTGTATAACTTGTTTCTGTATTACCGATAATATTCACAATAATTAGTAATATAAAACATCAAGAAAATGCTATATAATAATTACCATTGTTCTAATTGAAAAAACCATTTTTTTAATTTTTTTGCATAGCCACGTGGCTAGAGCTAGAGGCTTGAGGATGTGAAGATTGAGCATGCATCAGATCTCGTGCATGCATTATGCATATACATGCATGGACAAGGTAGACATTTACCTAGGTGCCACCTTTGGGTGTGTTTGGTTGTTTAAAATTTGTATTTTCAGTTTTTTGATTTAAAAATTTATTACTTTTAAACTTTTATATTAGAAAGTCATAGGTAAAAAATTATATTTACATGACCCCAAAAAAATCAAATAACCAATGGGACCTTAAAATGTCTTTAAATTGGAATCTAGTAAGAAAAAAGTGGGGGGAGGGGGGGGGGGAGATGGAAAGAATATATGAGCTCACCACAACCACCAGAGGAGAGCCATACATTGCCACAGAGGCCACCAGTCCTACACTCCTATGAATACCTTGCGTCGATGGTGATCATGGAACACGAAAGATGATATTATTGCCGCCGCGCAGGAAACCAGGATAACAGGTACTGCTACCATAGCTACCTTCTTCTGCACCATTAATTGCCATGTAAAAAAGTTGGTAGCTTTTCATAAATGCCACAAACTGCACTCATGGATAAATAATTGGTATATGTTTGTGAGCACACACATTAATTTGTTACCATGTTCTGCGCCATTACCATGCAAAAGTTGGTACCCATTTCATAAAAGTAGCTTATAAGACACTTGAAACCTTCTCCATCACCATTACCACCATTACCATGTAAAGGCCGGTATCTTTCATAAAAGTGATTTATAATCAAAAGCTTCTTAGTTAAAAATTTTCTAACTGCAGTCACGAGCTGTAAGAAAAGGGGATATTTTGACGCTTAATATGTGTCACAATGGGCCAAACAAAGCTTATTGCCACCCAAATTGTCTAAAGTAGAAGTATCAATTCCTTTTATATATATTTGTGCGTTCAAATCTATCTGTATTAAATTTTCATGATTTTATACATATTTGTTTTGGTTTTGATTTTGATTTTGATTCTTTTATTAGCCACGTATGAAGAATAAGACAGACTGGAAATTTTATATATAGCTTGCCTTTCCTCCAGCTGAAGCAAACCAAAAATATATGATAATGAAAGAGAGCTCGAGAAGGATCCCGAGGCCATTAATGGTGACGAGAGAAAAATTTTCCCATCCGCAGCTCACAACAGGCAAGCCATACCAAGTGTATAGGAAGCAATTCCAGAGAGCAATGATGTAAGGGACGCATGAGAACTCCTCAGTGCTTCTCTTTCTTATAACCCTGTAAAAAGTTAATCTGTGAAGAAAAAATAAATTTAGAAACTAATGAAGTCAATTGTTGGGTTAATTATCAACCGTTACAGCAGAAGAGTATATATATATATATAGGACAGCATAGAACATTACATTGGGGCAGCATAAAGTAACAGAGAAGCCGCATTCCCTGCAATAAAACCAAGAAGCTCCTTTTAATCAAGTCAACAAATAAGTTCTTTTGCTCTTTTAATCAAATTTTCTAGAAAGTAGTGAGTACCCATCAATCCAGCAGCCAAACGCACCCTACCATCTGCCATGCTCGTCAAATAAATGGTCCCGAGAGAAAGAGAAGTGAGTTAAGATTGGTTCCACTGTTGAGCAGCCTTGATCAAGTTGGGTATAAATAGTTGAATATGGATGGCAAGGAATAATAGAAAATTGAGTTTTTTTTTTTTCGCCTCTTAAGAAGAGAGAGAGAGAGAGTGCTGTCTACGTCGTAAGGAACTTGTGCAGGGAAGAAGCCTCCAATATCGTCCATTTGGTTCAATTTGTTTAATGCAGTCGTGCACCTTCAAAAATAATCTGGGTTAGGTTTTGAAATCCAGCAATTCAGCAAATGAGTGTGTGTGTGTGTGTGTTTGTGTAAAATAAAGAAGAGGAATTATTTGTCGGCAAATGGTTCTCTTATGAGTGGAACATGTCACAAGACATCCACTACACTCGATGCAAATCACTTCAAGTGATAGAAAATGTCATATTGAATTCTTGTGGTTGAGAAGCCTTGCGGTGATTCGTAATTGGGCAGAAATATTAATTAATTTAATTTTTACTACAGTGCAGACAGATGCATTGTCATTATTAGCCTAATCATGCATGTTCCTAATGCTACCTGCCACAACTTTGCTTGCTCGTAGTTTATGTAGTTTTTGGCATGGGTATATTATGAAATGGAAGATATATCCTAAAGCAGTGTAATAAGTGACTTAACTTGCTCAAGATTTGCAGGCCTTTTCGTGGGTGGAAGGCATCGGACTCTATTTTTGACCCAAGCCGCAGGATTTTTCATCTTTTTGCCAGTCCAACAATTGATCAATAGCTGTATTTAATGTTAAGCTTTGATTCAATGGGTTAATAATTTTAATATCTATTAATTATACTCATCAATATCTAATAGATACTTGAGATTCTGATTTAATAAGTTACAACTCAATATCAAATAAATTGATTAATTTGTATTTGATTTAAAAAATTGACCTAGGAATAGAATTTTTGCAAACCGCAACTTAGAGAGTACACGGATTAAATTCCATATTTTTGTGTATTTTCAGCATTCTATCAGTAATTTTGGAAATCTGGGGTTTTGTAAATCCATGGGGTTTGTTGCTTGTTTATGTAAACAAGAGAGGGGATTTTGGGGTTTTTTGGTTTCTTCCATGGAAGGGCAGGCTGGAGTTGGTTAGGGCTGCGATCTCAAAGGGCAGTGCAGATAGGTTTGGAGGATACCAAGATTTTGATTAAGTTTTGGGGTGTCTTCGTGAGCCTTTGCTCATCTGGGGTTCATGGTCGGAGTTGATCCGGAAAAGATACTCAAGAGCAAATCAGAGGACGTCAGCTTATCTTCTAGTGTTTACCTCTAGCCCAGGGTGTTTTCTTTTGGAATCTAACAGGTTTTCTTTTACTGTATATTGTCTCGGGTTGAATATGGCTTTTACTCAGTCTATAATTAAAGTTCTGTGAATAAATTTCTCAATCAAATGCAATGAAATGTAGTCTGTTTTCCAAAAAAAAAAAAAACAAAAATTAAATACATAGAAACATGTATTTTAATCTTATAAATTTAAAGAAATATCTCCAGAGGATACATTAGGCGACTTGTTTCTTAAGCAGAATTTTTTTGTTGTTGTGGTCAGGCGCATCTAAGTAACTTCATTTTAAGGGAATAAAGAGAGGTGCCACACATGTTAAAATGATTTCCAGAGCAAGAGAGGAAAAACCCTTATTACTTTAAAAAAAATTGAGAATCAATTTATTCCTGGCTGAAATGATTTAAGTGGATTGCTTCGCAGAGAAAACAAAGACCAATACTATTCCTGGGTGCGTTGTAATTTGTATGGCTGATGCTTTTAAGCCTTCAATTTGGAGGAATTGAGTTTGCTAGAAGAGGACCCATTTGAGAGGGGTAGTCAAATCTGTGCATGAAATGGGAATTCTTTAAGAATGTCTTTTTCGATGGAGGAAAAAAGTTAGTCTTTTTGATGGAGGACAAGAGCCATGTATCCATGATGGTGACCTCAGCACATTTTCATCTGTCGTTCCCGATGTTCATCCAATCTAATTGCTTCAACTTATCATTAAAATTCTACATCCTTAACCAAACAATTGCTATATCGATGCCTTATTCTAATACCCTCTTCTCCTGCCTTAAAGTGTCTCTGGTAATGGAGATCTCTATTACAATCAGAAACATGTCTTGGTGCACCTAACATAACCTGTTCAGACACAGTAATATCATGCATCAAACTATGATGATCATGATCCAAGAACTTCATTTTAAAAATAAAAGGAAAATGAGTGGATTGATTGTAATTTATCATTCCATCCATGATTTGGACAGTACGTAACTGAATGCTTTCTGGGGTGAGCATATCATTCTATCTCGGGGAGGATTTTAGGGTTGAAGATGCATGTATGATGGGAAATTAATGTAAGAGCTAGCAGTGATAATGGCATATAAATGAAATTCACAGGCAGGCAGAATATATTCTCCTGTTGAAGATGTGTACGTATATAGCATGTGCATCAGATTGGTTGTACTCTTCCACTAGCTTGCTTCAAGCTTCATCTCTACATTTTTCAGGGATAAACCCAAAGCCAATAATATAGCTAGGTTGGTTGTTACATTCCTAGTCAAAATCATTAATTATTAATTAATTGTAAAATGTTAAACCACTTTTCAGTTGCATTATTTGAATACTCTTTTTCGGCGGATTTTGTCCCCAACCAAATGAAAAAGAAAAGAACAGAAAAGAAAAAAGACAAATGGAACATTGACAGTGTGTAGTAAATACCCAATGTTGCATGTTTTCCAATGATAATTTCAATAGCAAACCTACAAATTAATTAGTTTATGAAAAATATAAAAGCATTTTGTAGTACTCTTTAATCTTACAAAGAAACTTAAAAATCATTTATATCCACTTTTATAAAAACATATATTACACTGATATGAGAATAATTGATTTTTAATAAGTCATTGAAATTAAATTATAAATTGAAAATATTTAAATTTAAGTTATCTAATAATAACTCTTAACAATCTTATATATTTATATGATATCATAATTGAAAATTGATATAATACAAATATCATAAATAATATTAATTTGGAATCAGGAGTAGCAGAAAATATCAGTTACTTAATATTATTTAGGTTGCCTTTTTATAGTGGTAAAGAAGTCACACTTCCAAACACTATAATTTAATGGCGACCATCCACCAAGGGAGTTACCATGGTTAAAAAATCACTCCATTTCCTAGCTAACCATTAACTATGATTACTTTACAGCACGCCCGCCGATCCCTACTTTAATATCCTGAAAATCCTCCTCTTCATTGCCCTTTCGTCCAACCAGACAAAAAATCACAAGTCGTTTGGTTGCAAATTCAAAGTTAGCCGACTAGGAGGTTAACCATGGCATTTAGAGTATTTACTTATTCGGCCAACTAGAAGAAAGGTCCATGATAGCGTTGGGACATGGCATATGTCACACAACATGTACCGAACTAAGCCAGATATTTTTTGAAAGTTAAAAAGAGAGATTTTGAGGGGTTGTAATTATTTGTACTATAAACATCCTCTGGCTGACTTTCAAGAGTTGGCATTTAACAAGCATTACATCTGCGATTTTATTCTCTCTTGGATATTTTACTGGAACACATTAGAATAAAGTTCTTATTCCATAATATCATAATATTAGACTAAATGAGGGTTTTCCTATATATATATTTTTTATTTTGATCACCATATAAGTTTTATTTTAATTTTTTAACTATTATTTCTCTCTCTTAAATTGATTTATTAGATATTCAAATGACATTAATACAATGTCCAACTGGGAAGAAACTACTTATAAGGTCACGTTCAAATGAGGTAACAAGATAAGGTAAGATAGTATAAATTCATCTTATATTATTATACATTTGGTATGTATATAATAAGTTCAAGAAAAGATTATGATAAAAATAATATTAAATGTGAGAAGAATATTATTACTTTCAGTACTTGATAAGAGATAAATTTGAGTAATTTCTGCGATTGTCAAGTTAGGCAGCACTCGAGCATCAACACCAGCATTCTCAACTGAATTGCTGGTCTTTCCTTTTCCATTCTCTTATGACATGGCTAAAAAAACTAGATTCTAAAATGACATGGGGGATCAATTTGATAAGAGATAAATTTGAGTAATTTCTGCAGTTGTCAAGTTAGGCAGCACTCGAGCATTAACACCAGCATTCTCAACTGAATTGCTGGTCTTTCCTTTTCCATTCTTCTTATGACATGGCTAAAAACTAGATTCCAGAATGACATGGGGGATCAATTTGATAGGAATCATAATTGACATATTAAAATAAGACTTGCATAATAATCAAGGGCTCGATTGTTATCTTTAGCGGAGAAAATATCACCATGATATGCCCAAATTGGGAAAAAAAGAAAGAAAAAAAAAACAAAGAAGTCAGTGCAGGTCTCTAAAACAATTATATGTTTGACATGTATAGTACATATGTGTATTTTGTAAATTGAAATTTACTCCCATAATTAAATATATTTATTAATAAAAATTAAAAAATAAAAAGAGGTGTATTTACTGGCTTGATTTTGTTAGAGGATCAATTGAAGGTAGGTCCATGCCACACAGTGGAAAATGCATCTTACGTGTATTATTTAAGATGTCAGTATTTAATAATGAATTTTTATGTTTATCTAATGCCTTTTATGAGTCCTGATGGAACAAAAAGTACTTTTTTAGTAAAATAAAAATTACAAAGATAGTGCTAGGAAAATTTTAATATAATATATTATTAAATAATACAATTAAAAAATTACATATCACAACTAAATTTACCCCAAAAAAAAAAAAATTTTGAGCACGAACAAGTTACTAATAACAGAAAAAGGTAGAATCAATGAAACCAAGTTTTTATTTTGCTACAATTTTTTTTATCTTGCTATAGTAACCGAGTTTCAATGGTAACTTAGCTATCCTTTTTTTAGGGGCAAGCAACACTCTTCTCATTTCAGATTTATTTGAATAATACTCAGTCCAATTCTTATTATAAAAAAAAAATATTCATTTTCTTTACGATTAGGCAAAATTAGATTAATTTAAATATCAAAATTAATTTTTTTATTAATAACTAATAATAATTGATAATGTAAACAGTAAACCTTATAACCCAGTCACTACAGTTTTTGATTTTTTTTAATAATAAGAACAACAAACCTTATTAACCCTAATTGTGAAAACTTAAAACGTAGAACAACAAGGTTGCAAATCAAAGCCTCAATTTTCGTGTAACGCATGAGTATAAGATTAGGTTTTAAAATTCATGCAATCAAACTTTGATACTATATTTTTCATGATCATGAACCATTGTTTTTGGGCTGCGTAGGTTTGCAAGGCAAACACAATTTTAAATGTGAGTGGAAGGAGACGTGATAAAATTAATAATTATTATTATAATCAAAGTTATGCGAAGTGCTTCCTGCTTTATTTATTTATTTATTTAATATTATTAATGATTTTTGTTGAGGAGGGCTGATGAGATTAGTGGTTGCTGATGAGATTAGTCCAAATCCAAGAATATCGATCCATGAGTCAGAAAGAAATCCATTGTCGGATAACTTTATGGAAAGGGACAAACCCTTCCGAAAGCCCCATGTTTATAGAGCATCCCACACGGGTTATTAGACCTACTCCATCCTAATTATTCAAACCATTTCGACAAGGATTGCCATCTAATCTAACCACCAGCTTCTTTCCAAACAAATTTAGGTTAGCGTTGTTTGTGACGATTTGTAAAAATTGATTTTAGGTTTTTCAATTCATGATCCTACTTTAGAAATTTAATTTTAATTTTAATTTTTCTTTATTTAATTAATATTGTCAATGAATTTTGATTTAAATCAAATCAGTTAAATCTAGATTGATCTGAAATCCTACCGGATATATGTATGTTAAGATATATCTAAATTTGATAGATAATTTGATGTAACAAGAAAATAATACTCTTTTACACTTAATCTCTTAACTCTATTTTATTAATTATATTAATTTTTAAATTTTTTGATTTTTCTCAATTTAATCTCTATAATTTTAAATTTATTAATATTATATATAAATATTATTAATTTAATAAAAATATATTATTAGAATTCAAATTTAGATTCTTAATAGATCATATTACTTAATTTCATATCCAATCTACTTATTCTAAATTAAGAAATTTGTAATCAAGTATAATTTATCAAATATTTTTAATTAGATTTAAATTAAAAAAAATTCAGATTGAATTTGGATTAAAATTTAACTTATTTACAATCCTATCTAAGTAAAAAAATAAAATCAAATCAAAAGCATATTCTAAAAGCATTAGGGATGGGTGCTTATAGATACGAGTGATATCATTGCAATTAGTATAAACTATTTTGAACTTTTTTCTAAATTTTTTCTTAAATTCAAAATTATTTAAATAAAATTTTTCCCTAAAATAAATTACAAAAATTATATACTAAAAAAACTATTTTTATTATTTCCGAGAATTTTATAACACCCTTGCAAAAGCCAAGTTTTTGTCCATGGTTTTCACCCATTTCGATTCTATGCAAGTGAATTATTAATTCATATAGAAATTAGCAATAGATGTATTTTTTTTTTTACCATTCTTTATTGGAATCAGGATTTCTTATTACTTTCTTGTAGCTTCGTTTGTGTTATTTGTTTACATTTAAGGTTTTAATATTTAGATTTTAAAAAAAATAAATAATAGACAACCTTTTTATTTTTATTTTATTTATTTTTAAATAGGGTTTTCTTTACTTTTAATATGATATCATAGCCGTCAATATTTATTATCATTCCTAACTCAATCACTTGAATATCTCTGGACCATTTTAAGTTCACCACTTGGATTCCCATTAAGATCTTTATGCTGTCACTTGCGCATCTACCAAGCACCTTGGGTTCAAAACATATATATTTTATGTTCGACGCTACTACTAACTCTAATTTACACATAAACATTACTCGTGTTTTAAGTTTATTCCTTAAGTTTAAGAATCATATTTTTAAAAAAATTCAAGTTAACATCTTGAGCTTGAGGGAAGCTTAATATATATATATATAGGAAACCAATTACTCTACATTGAGTCATACCCCTTGCATGGTAGGTATACTATAGTATTATTTTGATGCACTATTGCTCTCCATATCCATCCCCATCCCCATCCCCATCCCCATCCCTGTCCTTACTCAGAGACATATTTTGATTTCCATCCCGTCCTTTTCTATGAAATAAAGAGCATTTTCAAGTTAATTTTGACTCCAAACTAATCTCTTTGAATTGGAATCCTAAAAAATTAAATTCTCCCTAATAAATAAGTTTATAGGGTTTGAACTTGTGTTTTTCCTCTTAGTGGAATAGAGACCACTTACCAACTAAATCAACAACTATTAGTCCTCTATCCCCATTTTTACATTCTCAAATAATGCAACATTTTTTTTTTTATTTTCAAAGATAGGTAAGAAAGATTAGACCCTTTTCCCATCTAATTGAGAGTCTTTTTGCGGCTGGATTTTTCAAGAGTGTTGGTTTCGTGTTCTTTATGGTTTTTTTTTTTTAGCCTTTTAGGTTTCGCCCATATGCCAAAAAAAAAAAAAAGCAAAAATCAAATTTCTTGATTCCAACGACCAAGATTAGCAGTGTGCTAGGCTTCTGAGTTTGAACCGCTTCAATTAAGAGGGTCACTAAATTGGGCTAAATGAGATCGGATTGGGTTGGCTAAGAATAAGTTTGGAATGGGCCGCATGCTTGGGCTGGGTTGGGTTGTTAGATTAAACCTCCAAAATGGACCAAACGGATTTGGATGGATTGGACCAAGGAGTGCTGGATCTGGGGCAGTGGGCTTACAGCAGTGAACCAACTTGCTGGGCTTGAGGGTGGACTGGTTAAATTGGCTGGGCCAAGGAGGGATGGGCTGGACCGAATTTGATCTAGCGCAGGAATAGTGGGCCACTTGGGCCGGCCCAGATGTAGCAGGCACAAATCACTGGACCGGGCAAGTGGATGGATCGGGTCATTAGTATTTGTGTCAGAAGCCACGGAAGCTTCTTAAGGAGCTAAGCCCGATCGAAGACCGAATGGAGAGAATCTACTCCGGGCCATATCCATCAAGTGCGAGGGAGACGAAGGCCAAACCTATCGAACGAGATCCTAAGGTGCGGGATTTGTTTGCGCAAAAGGCTCGGCTAAGGTGATGAAGCCAGAGCTTTGGATTTGAGGTAAGGCGGAATCAGTTAGCTCAAACCAGATTTGCGGAGAATAAAACCAGAATTGAAAACCTTTCAGATGGGTTTGTCATTCAAAAACAAAGAGAATTGAGGGGATTTGTGATGGCTATAAGTTAAAGACAAAGCCCCTTGATTGTGTGTGGAATCTGACCGAGTTCAAGGGTGAGAGAGAGTTCGGTAGAGAGGAAGAACACCAGAGAGAGCCGAGAGAGAAGTTTTTCTGATGAGGAAAAAACTTCGATTCAGAGAAGAAAGAATCAGATAGGGAGTGAAAGTCTCCTTTGCAATCTCTAGGAGATTAGTAAAGGTTGGGAAATTGAGAGTTCCTGTATATCCGGGTATGCTTTCCCACTGATTTCTCCTTCTCCTTGAGATTGCTTTGCATGCCTGCGTTGTTCCTGTTTTGTACGGCTTTCTGAGTTAAAGTCCGGCCGACGATCATCGCCGATTGGGAAGCTCGGCTGATTGGCCTTTTGTCTTCATCCTTCACGGATTGGAGCAAAGGGAAATATCCGAGAACTAGATCCCCTTGCTAAGTTGCATACAGGAGAGATAGGGAGGGAGATGACGAGTGGGACACACATCCCTGGCGCAGGGGCCGTGAAGGCAAAGCCACGTGCGCGTCAGAGGCAGAAGCGAGAGCTACGGATGCGCGGGAGTGACATTACCATTCGGTTTGTTATGATATTTTTTTTTTAAGCTTGTACTAATTTATTTAATTTTTTAAAATTAAAATTAAAATTATAATTTTTTTGATACTGATTTTAATTTCTTCCGTTTCGTCTCGTTTTGATATAAATTGTAAAGTTTAATTTGATGTTTTAGCATTTTATTGTTTTATAATCTAATCAATCAAGGAAAATGATATGAAATAATGAGAATAAATAATTTTTAATAAATAAGTAAATAAATTAAAGAAATAATTTAAAATTTGTAAATAAATAAATAGATGAAGATGGAGAGATTTATGAAATAAATAAGAAAGTATATAATATAAATCAACAAAATATAATAACATTATATCTATTATTTCAAAAATAATAAAGATTTAAAAGTAAGAGAAAAAATATAGATCGAGTTATTATTTTACTTTATTTTGCCACCTTTTAATTTGTATTGATAACGAATTATAATCACGATTAATAAAAAATTGAGATAAGATAGTAGAGAAGAGAGATGAGGCAGGTAAGACAAGGTAACTATAAGAAGGAGAGAAAAATAGATTATAAGAGTTATATGTGGGAGATGAAAGGTTAGTGTTTCAAATAAATTTTGTATATATGTTTTTTTTTTACACTTTAATCTCTCATATTTACACATTTGTTTCATATAAGCCTCCATCTTCTTAATGTTTCAAATTATTTTTAAATTATTCTTAATTTATAGAATTTTGAATATTTTATATATCATATTAATAATTTAATAAATTATTATATATAATATTTAATTATATGTAATTTTTTATCAATTTTTTATTTATAAAACTTAAATTATATAAAAATATTTGATATAGTATTATTTAATATCAAAATTTATAATATTTTTGATAAAAAATCTAATTTTTGGTACATTACCGTTCAATTTAATAAAGCTGAATTCGGTTTTTAAAATTTTGAACATTTCTAACATTAAGTGCATGCAGGCAGGTGTGGAGCTTAGAAACCAGCAAGCGCGTGGAGATAAGCTCTGGCACGTACCAAGCTTAGAAAAAATCCAAAATGTGACGTTGATAAAGAGTAGAGAAACAGTCGAGACTACCCATCCTTTGCCCCAGCCGGTCCCCAGCCAATTTTTAGGGCAAAAAGTGTTCCTACTTCAATTTGATTTAATTTAATATTTAAATTCAAATTAAATTATATTTTATAATTTATAATTTTTATAAATTAAATTAAATCATAATTTATGATTTAGTTCAGTTTCAAATTACAGTTTGTGATTTATAAAATAAATGAATTGAATTCACTACTTTTGTAAAAAAATTTAACAGAATTTTCTTAAAAATTAATTATCAATTTTCCCCAACATGTTTAACTTAATAAATTCATTACTTATTAATTAATTATAGCAGTTGTACATTATATAATAAATATATTTATATAGTTTTACAAAATTTCATTATTATTAATAAAAATTACACTATAAAAAATAAAAATAATCAATTATTAGAATCAATATAAATATAAAAGATAATAAAAAAAAGAAACATACAATCAAATAATAAAAATATACCATATATATAGAAATAAGATTTCTAATTTTGTATATGTATAAACTATACGATTTGATTCAGTTTATACAATTTGTTTAAGCATGAAATATCAAATCAAACCAAACTATATGGTTTGTTTCGGTTTATATGATTTAAATAGTTTGATTTGATTTGTTGAACACTCCTAATTTAGAGTTGTAAATTCAACAACTTTAAATTTATATTATAGTTTGTCACTTCGGCGACCCGATAAAATTGCAGCAATATAGAGAAAATTATACAATAATTAAATGAGTGGCATTGAAGAAGGGGGCAAGGCTTTAAAAGCACTAATTCACGTGGCTAATTTTCTTTGATTTAGAAGGTCTAAAACTTTTTTAAAAATTTTAAAAATATGGGGTTCTATTAAAGTCCGATTTTTTGAGTTTTAGAAAGTTTTTCGGGACAAAGACTTACAAAGTACTGAATAATCTTAAAAATTTGTTAACCTAAAACCCATAGTGGCGAAAAAAGAGAGCCCAATATTTTCCCATTTTTTGAGTGTCTAACAAATTCAATTTTCATCAACTTCTGACGTTCCAATATCTCAAGGTTAATATGCTTTTTGAAGTGTCTGATTATTTTCTACTTGGAAAAAATTTTAGATTAATGTTTTCTTAAACAGGAAAGGGTTGGCTTATTTTACATGTTAAGTTTTGGCACATGTTAAGTCTAGAAAAATTTTACATTATTTTTACATTAAATAGGAAAGGGTTCGCTTCTTAAATACCATAAATCCAATCCAGGCTTGTTTACAAGCTTGAAACGTGGGATAACGTTTATCCCTTTGTATCAGCGTTTTAAATGTTTTTCAATCGGACAAAAATGCCCTAACTATTCAACTGAAAATCCTAAAAACACCTTACATAATGTTCTGAAAACTATCATCGTCACTCACCTTTCTCCTCCTTCTCATCGTGAAACTAGTATTACCACATCGTTCTCAATCTCCGACTGTAATGTTCAGCTCTGCTTGTGATGACTAAACGTGGTACAAGTGTTGCCTCTTCTCTTCTCTCAGCCGCTGTGTCGCGGATCTACTGCTGTAAGGCATTTACCCTCTTCATTGCGATTTCAAATTTTTTTAATGATTTTTCTCCCTTATTTCATCTCCTTCGGGTCATCCTCTTATTTCATCTCTCTCTCTCTCTCTCTTGCCTTTATTCACTACAAGAATCGAATGTTTTTGTTGTACAGATAAAGCTGAGATCAACAAGCGACAAGCCCCATCACAAGACTGAACTTTAAGCTTCTCAGATTTTTTTGAAATCTGATTCGGAGGTCGAACTAACTATTTGACCCACAAGAGATCTCCTTACAAATGTTTGATTTCTTCAAAAGTTTTCTGAATCTTATATTTTCTCGAAGATTTTCTCGAAGACTTTTTGATTTAATTTTATATAATGTTGTAGTGCTCTGAGATCATCAATCGCCACTACCCATTTGATAAATTGAGGCTAGAATCAATTAATGCTTAGCTAGTAACGGATCAAGTCATGGCATCATAAAATATAATATTATTATTATTGAAATGAAATCACAGAACCTGGAAGAGGAAAGTATCCAAAACTGTCTCTATCTGCTGCACTATAAAATATAATAATATTATTATTATTGAAATGAAATCACATAACCTGGAAGAGGACAAGTATCCGAAACTGTCTCTATCTGTTGCCAAAAATTAAAACTTAAATAATTTAATTTATTAAGAGAAAATATGAATTTCAGAGCATCTTCTGCTTCCGACTCCCGATTCTTTTTCTTTGATGTCATACTTGAGACTGAAATAATTCGAAGAGTAATTGAACAAATGAAGAAATTGAGCTTTATGTGATTGGAATGGAAAAAGGCTTCTAGATATCTCCTTTATATTATTTCAATTTCTACTTCTCCAATATACATTCTTCATTTTTATCTTCTCAGTTTTAGATAACTATTTGTTAATAATTATATATTTTTGTTTAAAAATAAAATTAGAATAAATATTTAGAGGTTCATCCAAAGAGCTAGAGATTCATCAAAGTGCACAACACAACACAATGAGTAGAAAATTGGAAATTATAAGAAAAGAGGGGGGAAAGAGAGAGAGAGAGATGGAATACTTCCCAGAGGAAGTATTTATGTACAATTCCATTCCAGACCACCTCTTTCACACATTTCAACCATTTAGTCCTCTATGTTTGGAGTTAGCGGCAATTATATATTCAGAGGGCTTTGTTTGTCTTTTGGATGTTTACCGTGGGATCTGTTGATTGAAAGTGAGAATCTAGTTGATTTATTTATTTAATTGTTTCTCATATACGTATTATGCATACCTATGTTTATCTCAAATATGAAGAGTTCAATAAGAGACCCTATGGGGTCCTTGTGTATCATTACATAATTTTTTACAAGTAACCATCTGCATTGTCCAAGTAATAGTTCTTATAAATTGGGAATGCTGCAAACATACAAGTCCTTAATGACTATCATTGATATTTAGGTTTAAAGACTGCACTATACTCTTTGATCAAGAACATGGAAGCATCAGATTGCTGGTGTTCATTGGATTTTTGAAAATTAATAAAATTTTATTAATAAATTTTTATTGTTGAATAAGATAATAGGTGTTGGAACTAGTCAATGGTCAATCATATAGAAAGCATTGGTTTGATATATAAATAATTTCTGATCTTAGTATTAGGTTGCTGGATTAGGTATTGCTTGATCTGGTTTTTGATTGACAGATATGCTAAGAATTTATCAGTACTTTAGGGCATGACAGAAGTTTTCAATAGTTGTCCTGCGTGTTGCATCCTTTCTTAAGATTTTTTTTCAATTGAATCAATAATAATACTCGAGTTAAAGTAGCCAATAGAGTTTCTAGAGATTCTATTCACAATGGAAAATCCAAATTATGCATCTAATATTATATTTTTGTAAGGAAATTTCCTTCGGTTTTCTATAGTTTTTTTTTTCTTTAAGAACCAAACGTCTTGCAAGAATGTTTTATTTTTTGTTACATATTTTTGTTGAACTAGTTTAGCAATATCTGGACCTAAAATAGAATGTCCATACATGAAAATTTAGCTTTTTTTATAGTTTTAAGACATTATGTACACTTTCTAATTCAAATTCCACATGCATTAGGTAATGGGGCAGTAAACAGCACAACAACGAAGCTATAATTCTATTACAAGAGTCGCATACGGAGTATATAGTATATTACTAATTTTGTACCAAATCTTCGTTCGTCGTAGACGATATCATGAAACCTAGAGAATTTATAGATGTTATAGCATTCTATCAAAAATAACTAGACGAATGAATTACATGTCAACTTTGATTGAGGAGACTGACATAACATGTATGGACAATATCAAAATGAGCGGAATACATTTAGTAGGTTATGTGAATTGTTGGAAACACAAGCAGGACTTTCGGGAAGTAAATATGTAAATGTTTTGAAAAAAGTGACCATGTTCTTGTCCGTCTTAGCTCATCATAAGAAGAACCGAATTGTGAGATTCAACTTTATATGGTCTGGAGATACAGTGAGTAATATTTTAATTTTGTATTGATATCAATATTGAAACTTCATCGTATTCTACTAGTACATTCAGAACCAGTTTATCATACTTGATACTAAATTTTGATTTTTTTGATTTAGAAAATCATAATATATATTAAATTAATGTTAAATTTAATATTTAATATTAATTTAATGATTATTAAAATACTAATTTATTAAATTAACTTTCAATATCAAATACAAAGTTTCTGCGAGCCAAGAAGGCCCAAGCTCAGTTCCTAAGGCTTCTGACAGGCTTTCTGAGCCTGGGCTACATTTACCCGAGGAGGAAGACCCCACCAAATTTTATCAGATTATGTCACCGGTTGGGAAAAAATAATGATATGATATCCACTAGATGAAAATCTGGCCCTTCTTCTTTTCTTAGTGTGTTGTATTGCATTTTTATTTCTGTTACCAATTTCCAAAGGCTTCGAGTGCCCATCACTTTTGCTGCTCTCCAAATAAGCAACTGGATTGCCAAACGAACTGGTTTTACTGCAGCAACAGGAATTGGGATTAAACAGCTTGCTCTGGCATACTTAGTCTCAAAATCATGTACGTGTCATTGATTAACTCAGGGAATAACCACTTTCAAATACCATTTCAGAATATATCAGAAAAATGAAGAAATCATTGGAAGCCCAGGCAGCATTTACGTCAATCATATCTGTATGAACATCATGTATTATTGATGAATAAGAGTTGCATACACTGCTTTTTCAACGTATTTAACGCTTACATCTATACTATATTTGTGTAGAAGATTCTTGTTACAAAGGGGAGGAAGTTCTCGTGAGGTGAGGTTGGGGTAATTAGTAGAATTTGCAATTCATGTGTACCTGGAGATCAACACCCTTGACTGCAAGCCCAGAACACAGAACGTGGATGTGTGATTTATGTGCACGTAGTTGAGGCTAAGCAACTTTTATACAGATTCCTGGTGTACAGCAACAACAGCACATCAACCGTGACAATCCATTGAAGGAGAGTTGATTTATCCATAGGAATCACCGAAGCATATTGTTTTCAGAAAACATAACGACGCAGATAATCAACTCGGGCTGGATGCTTGAGCTTCATCAGAGCCTTCACTTCATGTTTCCGGACCATTTCTCTTGAGATATTCAAGTTTCCTGCTATCTCTCCCAATGTTCTGTCGCCTTTTCCATCCAGCCCATACCTCTGTCTGATTACCAAGCTCTCCTTGGGCTTCAGAGAGTCCAGCTGGAAAATCAAAAGGCAGCTTAAGAATTAAAACCTAAGAAAGTTAAACCTATTGCAGAATGAAAGGGAAAGGACAAAATGGAGGCGATGTAGCAATGGATGAAAGCTATTTTAGTTTGCAACAGCAATGTCCCTTTCCTCCAATCCATTCCGTATGGCACTTCAATTTAATAAGATACAGGAAGATATAGGGACATTTGGTTCAGGAAAAAAAATCTAGTTTATTTATTTATTCATTTTTATTAATATATCAAGTAGAATTAGTTTTTAAACCACAAATTTTTGAAGTAAAAATGTCAATATTTACATGTCCAAAATATCTATTTTATGTGAAAAAAAAATTTATTAGTTTTTGCTTTTTCTAACCAAAAGGAGTATTTTCCAAATCTGATCCTACCAAGTTGGAGATAACAACAGGTGAACCTGACTGGAAGTATTGATAATTTATAGATTAAATATTCAAGTATTAGAGAGAGTACTAGAGGCAAGATCACGAAGGTGAGTGCTTACCACATCATCCAGAGCAAGCCTCAGAAGAGCAGGTTGCCGCCGGTTGTCACGTCCAAACACCATCAACGTCAGTAATCCATCGATGAACTCTTCTTGTGTTACAGCATGCTTAGCATGAAGAGAGGATATCGGTTTTGATGCCCTCATCACCTCATGGTACCTCTCTGGGGAAATTCCTACTTTCTCAGTGATTTCTTCTTCTGTCGGTGTTCTTTGGAGCTCAAACAACAACTCTAGTTTGGCTCGTTGAATTTTCCACTCTAACTGCAGAAGCAAAACCAGTTCAGTCATCATCATGTGTTCCTGATCACTTATAGCATCTATCAAATACACCTGAGAATCACATTTGTCCTAGAAATTTAGAATAGTTATTGATTAATTTGTTTACTTTCATCAGATGGAGGGGGGTGGAAAGAAGAGGAATTTTCCAAATTCATATCTACATACCACTCCAACAAACCAAGCATCGACTGAAGAAATTACCATTCAGGATGAAAGATTCAAATAAAATCTCACAAAGAACACGTGCGTTTTCAATTAAATGAAAGAAGGGAAACAAAAATAACATTAGACATTTTAAAAAATCTTACATTTCAGACCGAAATTCTCACCCATTTTGAGCAAATCTATGAAGATCTACCAAGAAAACAAGAACCAAATTCATTAAGGAAGTGGAGAAAAGATGTAAACAACATTTGCTACGAAAGAGTTTTTGAGGAGACCATTGGTGGGGACCAAAAAAAATAGCGAAGAAATTCAAATTGGCCATCAGATCCTTTTCCTGCCACAGATTCAAGCCCAAAAAGGTGGCTCAAAAGCCTCATTAGATGGCGCCATAAATATTAACGCCATGTTAGATGAAGCAAGAATCATCCAATACGCTACTGGGAAATCATAACACAGAAAATTTCAAGATTAGAGAGAAACACACCGACTCAAGGCCAAAGGGAACACGCGTAAAACTTGAGACTGTCATTGATCGTATAATGGCATGCCTGATCCAAAACAGGCCATACGTAGAGAGCCGAAACCTCCTTTTTGGTTCAAAGCGGTCAATTGCTGTTATTAGACCCTTCACCCCTGCTTGACAGAGGTCTTGAAATTTAGGCCCGTTCGCAAACTCTTGAAAATATTTGTTTATCACAAATAAAACAAGCCGTAGATTGTGCTGCAACAACATTTACATGTTCTGTTAATATATCTTCATATCCTCAAGCTTAAAGACCTTGACAAACAGAAGATAAGACTACATAAAATTGGTCTTCAGTAATTAAATTGAACTGAATCACCATTGATGGTCTGAACTAGGATGAAACTGACAACGCTTTATTGGAGTGTGGCATCCAGTCATGCGTAGACAGAAACTAACATGCCGCAAGTAATATCTTCAGTAATTCATTAGGAAGTACCCTAGTTTTGCTAATTAGGTTGACTTGGATTGACCAAGGGTATAGATAGTTTGCATTCCAATGTCAAGTAACACTGAAACCAATATCAAACCACCAAATATCTTCTTGGACAAACAATCTTCCAGGGACTGCTTGATGCAGGTGATTCTACATCTCACCAGGGAGTAGTTTCCAGTACTAATGTTAAAGAAACCTAGCATTACCTTAATAAGCTTATTTCTGGCAGCACGACCAACCTCTAATTGCCTCCTCAGTTCAACCACATTCATGTTTGTTGCCTCTGCCAATTCACCGTCCGTTGGTCTCGGCCCAGATCTTGCTGCAAGTTCTCCTTTACTCGAAGCAGTGCCTTAATGATAACAATAATGAATAAGTATCTCTCAATAAAGATGTACATAACCAAATTCATTAAGAAAAATGGGCAATCACATGATAAAGTAAGAAAATAATAATGCAGAGGGAGGTCCTTCTTGAAACTCACCTTCATAGGCTGCATCAGCTTGAATAGCCATGTATGTTCAGAAGAAGGCAGAACTGATGGTATCTTCATCTTCTTCCAGTCCAAGCTGACCAAGTCAGTCGAAACAGAATACTCCCTTACAAGCTTATTGATTCCATCTTCTTCATTCTCAGCTTGTCTCCTCTGCTGAATTGAAGAAACCATCCCACTATCCTTGCTCTTCCTCAATGCAATCCTCATATCAAAATTTAATCGTTTCGGCTTCTTTTGCCTATTTCTCACTACATTATCAGCAACTTTATTCTCCATGTTTTCCTCGCTTTCCCTGATCTTCCTTCTCTGATGCCTCCCTCTCCGCACTTCACCATTTGTACCTTTCACATCAGAGAGATCAGCTACAGGGCTCAGTTTGTATATGTTTTCAAGTTTGGCAGCTGCTTCATTGTAATCCATTTCTAAAGTACATGGCAAGGCCTCATCTGTAGAGAGAGCTTTAACACTTTCTGAGGACTTTCTAGCCCGTCGTCGTCTCTTCTGGTTCTCTTTAGTTGTCTCAACAGGAATTGAAAGTGGTTCATGGGGTGCAACCAAAGCAGTATTTGTACCTTCGTTTCTTTTAAATGACAAAGTAGTCGGTCTTCTAACTGGAGATCTATAAGAGGAGAAAGTTGCACTCAATCCCAATTGAGTCCTTGAAGCAGAGCTAGAAACAGTTACAACTCCCATGCCGAGTCGTTGAAGCAGACAGTTATGGGAGGAAGAAAATATTAACCAGAAAGACCTGAAACAGGAAAAGGTATACACTGAATGAATTCATAATAATCAGACCACAGAAAAAAGGTATTGCACTGTCATTGGAGAATGGCAGCAACCTACACAGAAGATTATACCTAATACTTTAATAATTTGCCTAAAATGACATAAATTGTGGGTCAACAAGGCATCCCCTCTCAGAACTAACTTGTGGCCAAGCACATCAGAAAACATGAAAATTGCTAGTTTCCTTCATAGTAATGTTTACAAGTACAGGGATAGCCTGGGCATCAACGCGTTGAAGCATAACCAATGTTATTCACATCATCCTTCATCCCTGCTTTTCCCTCAACAAGACAGAGAACCAAAGATTTGTTCAGGGGAAGAAGGAAGGAGGGGGAGGATATTGCAACAAATTGCACTGCAGTTGCACCAATCCATGACAAGATAACTCTGATTAAGTCTCCAGTGCGTTCCAAGCATTACGATTCCATTCTTATTAAATTTCGCATCCTCTTAAATCCGGGTTGCTTCCTACTTTTATCGGTGCCTTGCGCTATAAATGGCAAGACAATTAGAATCCTATTGCCGCATCAACCACAAAAACAAGCATTACCGTTTTTCTGATTTCATCACTGATCGCAGTTAATCTATCCAAAGAGAATAATATTAGCATTCAAATTCCCAATTAAAGCCAAGTAAGAGCCAGTGTTTCACTAGCTCGCAGATGATCTTCGTGATACCTACCAGCATCGTCTTCCTCTCTGCTTCCCTCTGCGCATTTCTTACTTTGACTATTCAGGAAATTTTTAACGAAAGTGCTACTCCCCATGAACAAAGAAATTTAAGTAAACTTTTGATGCAGAGATTGAAGAATTCAACTAAACCAACAGAGAAAATAAATCAAAAACAATAAAAAAAACAACTTTTCGATCCTTCACACAACGCAACTTCAAAGAACAGCAGAGAGAGCACCGCAGATAAACAAAGAGCCATACCTTAGTTGGGCAGCGAACTGGAGATCGATTTTCCGGTGTTGGTCCAAGCGATTCCGGTAGCTGATATGCCGACGAAAAATTTGCCGACGAAGAGGAGAGAAAGAAGAGCGAAATTCAAATACAAGTGAGTTTATAAAACACGCGAATTACGGTGTCCACAAGCTTTTTCCAAGCATACGATCAACGGACACAATTCCGGTTCCCACATTCGAACGGTTTCAGAAACAGACACGTAGAAGCCGAGCCTACCGAGGAGGTGAATGAGAGTGACGTGGAAAGTCAGGGAGCAGAGAACGATCTAGTGGATCTCTTGCGTGGCGAATTCAGGTGGGGGCCTGAGATATTTTAGAGTTGTTTGTGGATAACTCTGCACCACGTGTAAGTATTTTATTGGAAACCAGATATTCATCTGCGTTGTGGGACCCAACCCCGCTGGTGGTCTGGGGCGACTCACGTTGCCGTATTCCAGCCAGTTGAAACATGGATGCAAGTTTTTCTTTGCCATACTTTTGTTTTTCTCCTCATTTTGGTAAATATTTTCCCAGAATATTTTTGTGTGCTAAATTGGAGTTGTGGCGTCCATATTTTATTATAAAATATTTTAGAAAATTATTTCCTAAAGTTTTCCATAATTACAATAACTTTCTACTAAAAGATAATTTTATGAAATTATTAATATTTCCAATACCAAACCGGTTGTTCTAGCTAAAATTAAATAAATCAATTTAAATTGCAGCTCAAATTAAATAAATCAATTTCAAATTTTATAATATTTCTACACCTGGACAAAAATAAGTAAACAAACTCTACCCACTTGATTTTCAACTTTCCTTGAACAACAAATGTCTAGCAACGCACACCCAAGATCGCCGCAAGAATTTGGGCTCCGAAGTGTTCCGGCCTTGCTCGGGCGTGCCTATGCCCACGCCTGCCGGCCCAGGCCCATGCCCAGGGCCTGTTAAAACAGATAATTCAGGAAGAATTACATTAACAGAACCTTGACGTTTACAACTTCAGTTTAATTACAGAGATAAGGCCTAGCTTTTTAAATATTTACATTAACATCCTTAATTTTATCTGACATCAAAGAAAATATCCCTCGGACTAGCATTTTATTGACAATTCAATGGTAAAAGTGAAGAAGAAATCATTGTTTCCCATAAAAAAAATATGAATGTCTAATTAATTATAATTTATAAAACTATATAACATTTTATAAACTAAAAAAGTTGGATTCAAATTTAACTCAAATGACAAAACACTCATGAGATTTGTTTAAAAAAAAAAAAATTCATTCCTGACCGTCTTTTCTCTTTTATTTTTTCCATGTATACCATAATTTTTTTTGTTTTCAATTGTTACAGATCAATACAAAAGAGGAAGTACCACCAATTATGCTGTAGGGACAATGAAGGGCCACCAAGTTGATGAACCCACGGCGAAGGGAATAGTAAACTAGGGACATGCCAAAAACAAGAAAAGGAAGAATTAAGGGAAATAATGTGTTAAAGAAGGGTAACAATGCAAAAATTGAAACTCGTGTTTCATGCTTACCAGCGAGAAGTGGGTAACAAAGAAAATAAAAGATGGCAGAGGGCCCAAATCAGGTTGACCCTGTCCATTACCAAGAATAGGCGACAACTGTTGACCCAGCTCGCGCCAATGAGCATTGAGGCACGAGCTTCCACCATAGGGGGCCGTAGTTTGAAATTGGAGCGTAAAACGATTTAGACGCGTTTGTCAGATACCAGCTAATGGCGCCAGGGCAAGGCACAGGGAATTGTGACCGTGAAAAGAATCTAGAAAAGAAGAAAAGCAAAATTACGAACTTGTTCACACCCCTTTGATCCATCACAAAGCAAATTTTAGTTCTCTTTCCTTTCCCTTTGAACAAAATTAACCGTGTTTTCTTAAAAAAATAAAACAAGAACTCGTTTATTTATTTTTGTACAGTTTTAATAAATTAGAGAAAAAAGATCAGCTCAAAAAAAAAAAAAAAGGCAGAGAAAACTAGGGATTGTTTGGTCTGTAAGATTTTTCCAAAGTTTCAAATTTTTCAATCACCTTTGTACACGTTTGATTATTTGGAAAAAGTCCTGAATCATTTTGTAATGTTGCATTTATGACAACTTAAAATTGTTTCGGACTTTTATTGGGCTTTTTTAAGAAACATCCAATTTGTTTTTGAGTGATCCAGACTACCCATATGAAAAGTTGATTTTTCCCAAGTAAACCGAACAATCCCTTAATCTGAAGAAAAGAACAAAAAAAGTATAAAAGATTTGCTGATTCAAACACCCCTAGACAACCCAGAATGTGTTCGTTACAACGTACGGGGTATTGAAATTTTCCATCTCTACCCGTGGAAAAAGCCCTTTTCAATCGTAGCTGGAAAGCCACCCCGTAGCGATCGTGCTTCATGCATAGAATTCAATCTAGTCCTATAGGTGTAGAATGTGACATATATATTGGGGGTGACTTGTCATGAATGAAAGCTTATTGGCTACTTGTTTTATGGCTTCTTGATTAAATCAGACACTAGCATTTCACAAAAGAAACTCATCTTCTTTATTTTATTTTTTTAATCTTTTTCCATCGGTGACATTCCATTTTTATTCAAAATTTAACTACATATATTTCCATTATAATCTTCTCTTCCCATAATTTTATTGTCCAAAAATATAATTGTATTAATTAATGGTTCTTTCTCTAGTCTTTTTTTAATTTTTTAATTCAAAAAATTAAAAATATTAATTTTAAATGCAAAACATGGCCCTTGGTGAGGTGGGAGAGCTTCACCACCTCCAACACTAGGGCCACTTGGACTAATATATAGATACATATACGTATATATATATATAGAGAGAGAGAGAGAGAGAAAAAAAATCAATTAATACTAAGTGCAAATATAAAAAAATTTATACTAAATTTTGCACAATTAATTTAGTCAAAATCAACGGATGAGATTAATTACTATTGTTTTTCAATAATTTTTAATAATTAATTTTTTCAATAATTTATAATAATTAATTTACAGCTGTCTTTCAATAATTTATAATAATTAATTTTTTAATATTTTTTAATAATTAATTTGTAATTAATTAATCTCACCGTTGATATATATAAGGAATCAATTGACAACAGGTGTAAATATAAAATATATACATGGGGCATGTTTCTTGGCGGTCTCTTAAATTATACCTTTCTAACTTGAAACATTACAGGCTCACCACGTTTCTTCGTTACTTTGGCTTACTAAATTTAAAATAAAATAAAATAAAATGTCATACATGTAATTGAGAACAATTGAGGAGGTAAAATGATTATAGTCCGTAAATTTAATTGTCCAATTATCTAGGTGAGGTTTATTTTACTTTATTATTTTTTTTGATATTGAAGAGATAAAAAAGTTAAAGTTTTAATTTTTTAAATAAATTTTATAAGTATTTTATTATTTAATTAAAATTTAAATCGTTATTTTTTTTTTAGGTGGATAAAAAAACTTTTTTATTTAAAGAATTGATATAAAAATTTAATTTTGTTTTTGTTTGAAATATAGGGTTGGATGGATGGAATCTCAGTGTAAGAAGTGTCGAGGATCCAAAGTCCATATGCTTGCGCCCGAATGGTGTGCCATAAACTCCGCTTCCATCTCTCAATTGCCAACGTAAGCACAGCTTTTATGCTGACGTCATCTCTCCCACCACATCCGGACCTTGGTTCTCCTGTCTGATTTGCTTTTTTAGCAGAGTTAGGATTTATTCCAAGGAAAGCAAAGAGATGGAATTCCAAGTTCTGAATCTGGTTATGACTGAAATTTCCTTATCTATTTTAAGTAAATATATGTTGTAAATTAATAACATCCAACTGTTTAGTCCACTTAAAATGTTAATTTTTTGTATACTTTTAAATTATTTAATTTAAATGATTTCGACATCTTATCCACACACTGTAAGAAAACAATTCTTTTTAAAAATTGAAATTTCCATTTTTTTGAATTCAAATATAATTTTTAGGCTAGAGAAAATGTTGAATTTTTTAAATACAAATTAAATATTATTCAAGTTTGAATTTTTTTTTCTTTTGTAACAAAATGGCAGACCAAAAATCACGTCAAACTAAATGCTATATTTATTTTAAAATTTTATAGGTTAAAAAATTAAAATACACAAACTAGTAAATATTTTAAATTAAGACGTATATTGTACAAACCTAAACGGACATCTCACAAAATAGATCCTCAATTGGCAGAGAGCATGTCTTCTCTGGTTTATTGTATATCCAAAATCTTGATTTATGTTTAATGCATTTTTTGATACACATGATAAGCTTGAATTTTGAATTTTTTTATTTCTTAATTTAACATCAAAAATTTTAAAAGTAATAAAAATTCAAATTTAAAAAATTTAATTTTACTAACTTTTTAGGCTTGATATTCTCGTTTTTCTTTCAATATTTTGACGTGATATATTATAACAAGGAATTATTAAATTATCTATTTTTACTATTTGATATTTACAAATGAATGCTTATCGGAATAACAAAAAAAAATATTTTTGAAAATAAGTTAAATATAAAAATACATTTTTTATTTATGTAAAAAAATTCAAAAATTCAAAAACTCCCACCAACTTAAACGGCCACAGATCTTTCCCTCTTTTGCTTAAATAATAAGGAAATGTAAAGCTTCCCCCGGCCCCCACTCTCTCTCTCTCTTAGATGGAAGTGATAACGCGTAACGGGTTTGAAGATTCTCGGTCTCCTCTGACTTTATTTCACAATCATGAAGGATCACATCAAATTATAAATAATTAGAGGGGTGGGGCGTGGGAGGGAGGAGAGAGAGAAGGCAATGTTTTCCTAGGCGTTATGCTGTGTTGAAGGGTAAAATTTGTTGTGGAATGATGGAGAAACGGTCACCTCTGGACTTCCTTTGGTCCAACCAAAACTTCCAAGGACCTTAGACCGGTCATATTCAACCCAAAAATCCCTCTAGAAAAATAAAAAAAAAAATAAAATACCCACTCGGCTTTTCTCAGTCAAACCCACAATCTTCTTCTTCTTCTATTGATGAACTTCAAACCCCTACTTCACCCCCCACCCCTATATATCTCCCTCTCCTTCTCTCACCATAGTCATTCAAAACCTATATTATTCTCTGGTTAGGCCAAGGCGCTACTCTATGCAACTCATTTCTGCCGCAACCCATTTGCTTTAAATCTGCACTAAACTTTTAGCTCGACCTATATTTCATTTTTTATGAGATTTGAACTCCGTGCTTCTGGTTTGTCCTCCATCTCTGCATCGTTGGCAATAAAACGCCTTCCCCGGGTGCGTTTCTTTCTTCGGAATTGACAATATTCCTTTAGTTTCCGGTCAATCTTGCAGAGACATATGGAGAACCCAACTGAGCTTTTGATCAATGAGCTAACGCAAGGGAGGGAGCTTGCTAAGCAGCTCCACATGAATCTCAAAGTGTCTAATTCCTCGAGCGAAGCCCGGAGATTCTTGCTTCACCAGATCCTCAACTCATATGAAAACGCCCTCTCCATGCTCAACTTGAATGGAGGGACCGGAGATCCAAATCCCGCCGGAGCAGCTGGCGGATTTGCCGAATCCCCGCGATCTCTTGGGAGCCCTCTCAGTGAAGATTCCGATAAGGAGCTGAGAGATCATGAACCCCAAGATCCCTCCAAAAAGAGGTAAGCCTTGTCTTCGTTTTGTTTTCAAAAACTGTTTTCTACTATTTAACACGTTTACACACACATTTATATTTGTGATTTCGTTGTTGCTGATTCAAGCGTGGGTTGATTGTAGGAAGAATATGGTGCAGTGGACAAAGCAAGTGAAGGTTAGCCCTGGGGAAGGAATAGAAAGGAGTCTTGATGATGGGTATAACTGGAGGAAGTACGGGCAGAAAGAGATCCTTAGGCCAAATATCCAAGGTATATATATCAAAAGCTTATTAACTATCATCACCTTAATTATTGATTTACAATTTAGCACCCCATGCACACATGAATAATAGTTTTTCCCCCTCACATGCAAAGGGCAAATGCCAATTTTGTCGCATTTCCTACAAGTGTCCAAGTTGGATCTACACGTATCCCCACAAGCCTCTACTTTTCTTTTGTTTCCTCCTCCTCCTCCTTTTAAATTTGAACATGAGTTCATATACATGTAACATATATGTGTATTTATTTGTGCACACAGCATATCATAGGAAAATTATTACATTAGTAGGCAGGACTGTAACATGGTTTTTGAGCATTAAAATTTACTGAAATACAACACAACCTAATTAAAAAATAATCATATTATTTTTTATTTTAAGTTTTTAATAGAAATTTAAAATATTTTAATACAAAATATCAATCAAAATATAAATAAAAACTTTCAAACTCTGTTAAGAAATAACGAGGAAAAGTCAATTCCTAGGCTACTAATAGCATCTTTTTTGCTGGATCAGACGTGTGGCCTAGGTTTCTACCCATAACTGGAAACCCTACTTGCCCTAGTCAGATTCTTTTAGCATTAATACAATTCCCAATTATTGATTAATTAAGCATTTAATCATATCATCTGAAGCATCAAGAGGTGTTCAACTACTAAATTTATTGCCTCCTGGATAGCCACTAGGTACAACTACCTGACTGTTCATACTCATCCTAACCCCTCCTCCCAGATAGAAACAAAAAATTGCACGAACTCGAGTATATAACTATTTCACCCTGACGTCTAGTTTATAGTTATTTACCACCAAACAATTTAAAAAATAATAATTACATTGATGGGTAAACTGAAAATTGTTTGTGTTTGCAGGGGCTATTACAGGTGCACCCATAGAAACTCCCAGGGCTGTTTGGCAACCAAGCAAGTACAAAAATCTGATTCAGACCCTACAGTTTTTGAAATCAGATACCGAGGAACGCATACCTGCACAAATGCCTTATATTTGTCTCCATCTTCGCCCGCACCACCCGAATTAAACCACGAGCCAAACACGCCCCAAATCCAACTAACAGAACCCCCCGGAAATGCTCCTGAGCTTCCAGACAGGCCTCAGAATCATGGCAGAAGGCCTAGAAGACACCGGAGACCAATCGGCTCAATCCTTTTACTTCCCGACAACTCCAACTCCCACTGACACGGCCAACTTTTCACCTTCCGGGTCGAACTATTTTCCCGTTTCATCGACCCAGGCCTCGACCGGGTTCGGAGGGAACCCGAACCATAACTTTCAGGGCTCAGTTCTTGACCCGAATGGGATTGTTCCTGCAGCCACTTCTGCCACCAACTCTCCTCCTTTTGGGCTGGGCTGCCCATTCGGGTCTCAATTTGACCAACCCGACTTCTCATTTGATGACCCGGGTTTCTTTCGCTAACTCCGGGCAATCTTGCATAAAAATGGCTAGGTTCGTCATCTGGGTGCTTTTCCAGGATAATTTTGTGCTGTTAAAGTAGGTATTGGCATAGGCATCAGGCATTTGAGATTAAGTGTAACAAGTTGAATTTTTTTTTTAATTCTGATTTTAATCTCTCTTTTCCTGTAAGCAAGGAATATTTTTCAATTCCTCAATTTAATGAAGTTCTACAATTGAATAAGAAGTTTATACATTACTGGAAGTCGAGGATGACAAGATCTTTATCCATGGTCTATTTTACTTATTATGCGAGGTTACAGGTGTATGTTTGAAGTTGAGGGACTTGAAAAGCTTGAGTTTTAGGAATAATCAAACACTTCCAATCAACTGGGTTCAATAACTGACAAATGAGAAGTTTGACCACCTACCTCTTAAAAATTGATGAAAGATTACAAAGTAAGAATCCCAACTGTGTAAACAGTAACTCTTTAGTGCGGGTGCAGAATCTTGCCTTCCTCCACGATTGCTAAGTCATGCATTTACTGCACAGTTACAAACTCGTGGAACCTGTAGAATAATCAAGAGGTATGGTGCAGCCAGACATAACAGAATATATAGTATTGTTAGCGTGGGCCTAGCTGAGAGCTGGGAGTTTGGAAGGATTTGAGGATGGCATAAAATCTTGAGCTTTAGGAGATTTTGGTGGAGGTGGACTCTAAGTACCTGATGGATATGACTGTGGTAGATTTTTAAGTGAATTCTCTTTTACCTCTCTGTTACCCGGAATTATTACTCTTACCAACCAATAGTGGATTGTCAGAGTTAAGCAAGTTCCCATAGAAGGTGTGCTAATCAATTGTCCAAACTTAGGACAAAAGACTACAGTCTCTCCTCAATTAATTGCGGAATCTTCTCCGTTCTAATTTGTTGAAAATTTGTATTTTTCAAATTATGTAATTCAATAATCTTTCCCTTTTGGGTGGCTGCACTTTTTATCTTCCAAAAAATAAAAGATACCTATAAAATGATCAGGTGGGTTGAACTCGTCCGCTTCGCCTACTGAGTCTGGAACCAGCCCTAGTCCTCCAAGTCCTAGTTGTGTGTGCAGTGAAAATTAAATGCTCTAGTCTCCTTCATCTGCGGTCTAGAGATAAACATCATTCCATTATCATACGCCTAATTGGGAAGTTATATTTCCCCAAGGTTGGAACAAGGGCTTTCAGGCGTCCATGTTTCACTATTCTTCTAGTTCTAGGCCGACCGGAAGGCGTTGATGACTGTGACTGACAAACGGGTAGGGCCTGGTATTCTTTTGACCTCATAATTTTCATGGTCAATAGGACAAGAAGAGCTTTTTACCAATAATGTTTTGCTATTCCTTCAAAATAGGGATGTCGATATACCTCAAGTCGGGTAGAATTCTTCATATTCGAAACTCATGGAGCCCGTTGAAGCTTGGGGAGCTGAAAAAAGTTCGGTTCAGGATCGGTATACAAAATACATTATTATTATTATTATATATTTTTATATATATTATTATTAAGATAATATACCATATATTATCTTTATCATATAAGGGAAATTAATTTTTATTATACCAAATATAATATTAAAATCTATCAATTATATATGTCTTTTTTAGGTTCAAATCAGGTGAAGGTAAAAAATTCTCATCCCTTTTTTAAAAGGAGTCCATCTCTTTTCATTTATTTTTTAAAATTAAATATAATTGTAGCTGTTATATTATGAGATTTTATCATGATATATATACAACAACTATAATAAAATATTAATTAATTTGATTAAACCCAACATGTTTTAAATAAATTAAATCTGCAACTCGTAAAAGAGTCGACAAAACATAAACATAGCACAATAGCTAGGAACTCCTTTCCCCTTTGAGAGAGAAAGATAATAAAAGGTGTAATGGGGCGAAAATTTGAGATCAAATTTTATTTTATTTTTGAATTTTTTGGGCAAAAAATTTAAATGAATAATGGTTATTGACTTCAAATAGAACTTTCTATAAAAACAAATGATTTTTTTTTTCTTTGAGGGGGGGGGGGTGTTTGTGTACAACTTTTCTTTTCCTTGCAAAAGTGCCTAAGCCAAAAAAGATTAGGTACCAATGGGAACGCCGGATCTATCACAACTGTAGGGGTCCCCAAATAGACGGGCAGGACCGCCGACTTGAAAGAGAAAGACGAACAGTTGACGTGGACAATCTCTACCTGTCACTGTAACAAGAAGAAGATTTTTGATTCTCTCAATAATCGGGATGGACTTGGAACTGCAAATGCTGTGACCTAAAACCATGTCAATTAAATTTTTAAAATCTGAATTGTAATGAATCTGCCGACGCCCGAATTCCAGACCGCTTTACGACTCGCCCAGAAATCTCTCCGCATCCCTCTTTTGTCCAGTTTGAATACAAATTTAAATCAATAAATTGAATCATAGCCCAGCAGGTATCTATTTTGTCCGGAGGTGGATGGTTTCAGCCATAGCCCAACAGGTATCTAAACCTGGCCCCAATAGGCCAGCAGCCCCACCGTCACACACTGCTTTGTATTTAATGAACACTAACCCCAAAAACATTCTGCTCCTTTGAAACTCAAAATGAATGAATGAAATTAAAAAAAAAAGAGAGAGAATATTCTGCTAAATTTGGCAACATGAAATCCATGGGTGTATTTGGTATTTGGTGCTTCCGAATTTAAAAATTTACACCAAGTTGACCCCCCCTTTTTCCAATTTCGGGACGCCCAAGACCAATTTCATTTGTTACCTTTTTTTTTTTTTTTGGTGGGATCAAACCACCGTGGTCCATTCCAACCATAGTTTCTTCCTTCCCCGGCACAAACCATGAGTGGGGACCGTTGCGTATGGACATAAATAACCTTATTCTTTTGGTCACTTGGCCTACAAAATTGATGTATTCTTATAATTGGCATGTCTCCCTCTGGGGGTTTCACATGGACTTGTGGCTAGCTACCATATGCTTTTAAATACGCATTATTTAATTACCTGCAGTGTGGGGAATGTCCATGGCAAAACCCACTATTTATATTGGTACTCATTCAAGGGGGGCATGTCTCCAAAGACCCTCCTCTCGACTACCCAAAATGCACCCTTACATTACGGCCAATTTTTCTTCATATTCAAAAAAAAAAAAAAAAAAAAAAAAAACTTTACAATGGGGATTAGTAGTAGTAATTTTCCAAGGTGGGTTAAACATATAATTACTGAAAAATAAAGTTATATTCATATATTCAATGAAAAATAATAATAGTATTATCGATCCATCTTCCATAAATATAGGCATTATGCTCTTTAATATTTTGTAATTCGATTTATTTCAACCTTTGGACTTGGACGACTTTTTCAAAATTTTCCCCATAAATTTGTCTGGTTTTGATTTTCATTGAAATAAACTTCCATTAATATAGCTTCTTATCATATCTGTGTATCTTGCTTTACATTTCTGACTTAGCTTCTTAAAACTTGCAGGGCATGCAGATCGTACTGATACCATGAATCTGAGTAGAACTTCTGAACCAGAAGAGCATGCGTGCATGCATGCATGATGCTGGCAGTAATGTAGTAATTAATTCATGTAAAATGAATTCAAAAAGACTAAAAAATAAAAATTCACGGAAGAAGTTCAGGGTTACAGTAGTACTAACAAAATACAAGTCTCTGACTCATCGCCTAAAGTCACAGCAGTTAAAAGAACAGTAAGAGATTGCAGTAAATGCCTCTTCTCTCATTCCCTTTTATTATGAGAGAGAGAGAGAGAGAGAGAGAGAGAGAGAGAGAGAGAGAGAGAGAGAGAGAGAGAGAGAGAGAGTGGGAAATCTAGAGAGAGAGAGAGAGAGAGGCTGTTAGGGTCGCTAGCGAACTCGGCAGAACGTCTGCTGAACCTGGTGAGCGAGTTCCTCGGCGCTAAGTTGGCATTCGATTCCAATCTACCACGCATAATTTATCCCAATCATCAATCACCCAAAACAGTAAAACAATTCAATATAAAAATTTAAATCAACACCAACAAATCGTAAAACACCGACCCACATTAAAACAGTAAATCCTGCATGGAGTTACATGATGTGGTAATCATGCATGGTGGTACAGTTCGCCCTATATGCATAGGTTTCAGCAAGCTAGACACTGTCTTTCCTAAGAGTTGCAGTATAATTTAGAAGTAAAAGAAATGTATTATGAATCCATGATGTCTCATCCCACGTACGAACGTGAAAATTACTGACCTTCACAAACAACTATGCCGGGAGGTTCTCTTTTCTACCTGCCGGTGCTCCCCCTAAACATAGGTCACAACGGTATACCTTTGAACATGTACTTCCACCCTTTTTTTTTTTTCCTAAACATAGAATGGGACACCCACTTTTGTATTTTTATACCCGGAAATTTTAGTTTATGCAGAAAAGAAACAGAAGAGGTTGTAGTGTCTTAATTCATGATTATAACGATTGCAAAAATAGGAGTAATTTGAAGCAAGTAGGGTTTTGTTTTTTAGAAAATGTAAAATATTTGTTCAAATTTAATGAATAAATAAACCTGTCAGTCTGAAGTACTGCAACGTGGCATCTAAACTAAATGTTTTTTGATTTTTTGTGTGGAGAGGGATGCAATATAGCAAAACTTGAGGACCAGAAATCAGATAGAATAGCCATGGATCCTTCTATTAATTTTGACTTATTAATCTCTGGGTATATTCTTCGTTGTCCTATTATGTTTACATACATCCGCAAATTTTGTTTATTTATCTTGTTTATTTCATAATTGATTCTGAATTCACGTTGATATTAAAATATATCAAATCTGTAATCTTTTGTTTAAATAAAAAATAAAAGTACTACGGGAGTGAAAAAAGAAAAAAAAAACAAAAACAACATACACAAAAACGAACAAACAAACAAACAAAACCAGAACTGTACCCTATTGGCTTCAACCCTTACCTTGATGGTGAAAGAATTGAGCATGGTTTCATCAACAGTGCTAATGCTCACATGCAGGATCTCGAGGGCGAGGTCCTCTAGTGCCGCAATGATCTTCACGGCCTGCCCTGGAATCCGCGGAGACGTGGTCTTGAGCAGAACATTGGGCCCAGAAAACTTCACCTCCACGTCAGCAATGGCGGATTTTGAGTTGGCGACAAGCTCATTCACCACGCCATCGACGGAGGAGGAGGAGGAAGAAGGAGAGGGGTCTAGCGAAGAGGCGAGCATCGATCTTGGCCTGTATGGGCTGGTGGGCTGCGGTGTTCTTGGGCTTATGGGAAGGTTCAATCTTGGACTCAATGGAGGTTTTCTGGGGCTGAGTGGAGAGGGTCTAGGGCTAGAGACGAGTCTGGGACTTAGAACCTCGCTGTAAACTCTTCTTTGCTTCTTGGTCTCTAGGGACTGTAGGACTTGTTGTAGTTCGTTGATGTAGTCCACCACTCCACCGATTATTGATGCTTGGTCACCCTACACACGCGCACATATATGTGAAGAAATGCCCTTTGCAAATTTCGAAGGAACGACATGTTTTCACTAGAAGTCCATTCTAGAGACTTGCGGGTTGTTACGGGTGTTTGTGCCTTATTTTTTAGATTTTTGGGTTCAACTTTTAAGTTAAAAATGTTGTTTTTAATTTTTTGAATTTAAAGGCAACTAAAAATGTGTCAAAAATGATAATGGTGAAGCAAAAATATTGAAGGCCTACCTACCCTTTCCTATTTTCTGATGCTTCGGAATGTAACTTCTACTAAAATTTGAGAATAAAAAAGCTTTGTTTGCTTTACTCTTTTGACATGTTGAGACAAAGAGAGTGAAATTAAAGTACAAAGTGAACTTTGAGAGTCAAGAATATCTAGCAGGTTGTTTCAAGAAACAGGGAATGGAAAAGAAGGCTTGCCAAAGCACTTACTCTCTTGCTACCTGTGGGAGAAGAGATGTAAAGAAACGGAGGAGTTCAACCATTCCAAGAAGAAAAAGAACTAGTCTGTATGTTTCCTTTAATTAAACCTGTTGCCTAAGAGACGTAGTGTTCAGATACAACAAGTACAAAAGCTGAACTTTCACCAAAAAGTCGGTATCCAATAAAGCCATAAGTCAAGCAAGTCACTTACTCTCTTGACATAGAAACAAGGCATGAGAGACCTCAGCACCGACAAATGCTCATTCATCTGCTTCCTCCGGTTCCTCTCCACCGTTATGTGAGACATCCTTAGCTGCCCCTCCGGCTCTTCTGACGAACCGCCTGGGGTGGTGGTTAGCTTCTGCCTCTTGCTCTTCGGCTCGCCCGGTTCAAGCTCCGGTTCAGAGCAGTCTTGCAAACCACTCGATGAGGTCGACTTCTGGGAAGCCAAACGGGTCCCCGCATCCTTCGAACCCGACCCCGAAGCTTCAGGGGCGAACTCCGAAAGGCCGCCGTCCAGGCTCTCCAGGATGCTGAAGATGTCATCCGGCGACACCTCCGAATCCTCAAAAAACTCGGACAAATTGTCAGCTCCGCCCCCATCCATGTTAGAAAACTGCCCGGGAAACAGCTGAAAATGGGTGTGGCTGAAAATAAAAACTAGGAGGCGAGGATAGCAGTGTCTAAGGTCTTACTTTTCTTTTTTTTCCTTGTTTTTGCCTGGGTTGTCGAGATCAAGAGAAGAGAGGGGGTGAGGTTTAGCAGTAAATATACGGGCTGAGATGATTGCGACTGCACTATCACCATCACTTCTCTCTTTTCTCTTTTATATTTTTTGGGTATTATTTATTTCTATCTATCTATATGTTTTTTCAATTTCTCTTCCATCGGCCGTGTCTTTACCGTTAGATGCCGTTGCGGGTTGAGGAATCAATCACACGGAAATCGGAGAGACAATAGAAGCACGAAATCCCATGCTGGAGATGGCAGACTACAGAACGAAGAGAAAGAGAGCCGTTAAACTGGGAGAGAGAGAGGGTCAGCCACGTAAAAATAAATAGACTTGCTTCACTAGTGGGTAGAAGAGAGTTTAGTTGAGATTAAAAAAAGTCAAAATGTTTTTAATCAAAAGTTATATATTGATAAATTAGAATTTGCCACGAAATAAGAATTTTTAAAGTAATTAAAAAATCCAAATTTTAATATTTTTGAAATATATTTACAAAAAAATAATTTTTTAGGAATTAAAAATTACGGAAACTACTTTTGTCATATATCATAATAAAGAAGTTTAAAATAATAAAAATTCTAATACTAAACTCCTTTAAATAAAAATTAAATGTTAGGCTTATTACATTTGCATTACCAAATTTTTATCACATTAAAAAAATTTAAAAAAAAATCATCAAAAAATGAAAATCGCATAAAACTTGAATTAGAGGTTTTTTTTCCCAAGCTTGACTTTTCTTGTGAGCTATGACATTCTTTTCTATAAGAAAATTTATTTATTTATTTATTTATTGACTTTTTGGAAAACATGAAATGAATTTTCATTAGAGAATAGGAATACCTTGAAATTACAGTCCACAACCCCACATTACCAATTCCCTAAGATACGAATGAAATCTTCTACTCTTCTAAGTATAGAACAGCACGATTTTTTTTAAAATTTGTATTATGCAATTTGAATTTATTTATTGCATTAAGAACAGAAAGAAAAGGAATTATTCATTCTATCCGTATTCTTACATCATATATATGCATGCAAGTATTGGATCCAAATGGTGAGATACAGAACAGAATTAATCAGACTTCCAAAATTTTTGCAAAACCCAAGGACTTGGAAGGAAAATTCATTGCTGCTTCTGCATGAAGAGAAGTGCAATTAATCGAAAGGCTGCAAATTAACTAATTCACTCATACACTCCAAAGGAAAATATCATGATGATTAGGGAACACAATGGGGCAGGTCTGACGTAGATCTTATAGTTTTCAGATTCAAAACTGCACCAAAAAAATAAGGCTAGATCCATGCAAGTTTACAATTGAATTCACCTACCTAACTATATTAGTATCCCTTGGACTCCTAAATCTAGACTTTTAACTATTTATAATTAATTTTTTTAATTTAAAATTTATAAACAACTAAAATAAATAAAATAATTTCACAAAAAACATTATTAGAAGTTCAAAATTTAACATAATGTATAAGTTTTACAGATGTCAAATTTAAAAATTATAATATGAGGAAAAACTAAAATTATATATATCTGTAGTATGTGAGTTTGGGGTGGAGTGATTACTGTAGTAGTCAGACTTGGACCCATATCCATTCAAATATCCATTTAATTATTTGACTTTGATTCAGATCCGTTTAATAGTATTTAGACCCGAACCCATTTAAGTAATTTTCTCCAGTATCCATTGAATCGGGTCCAATTGCCATCCTTAATGATGATTTCCTGGTAGGAACATGCATTCAGATAACAATTGAATCCTTCAGAAATTTCTGGCTTGAAAATGGTAGGTACATTTTGTTCATACTGTTTTAGGACGTACAGTCCTGTATTCTGTATGCCCATAAAGCTGCTTAGATATCATGGAGCTGGAACCCAGGTGGAATAGACCAAATTACACTTGTAAATCTTTTAATTAAAAACTTAATCACTTAATAAATAACTCTTAAGGATTATCTGTAATTAAGAATTATTACAAAATTTAAATAGCCAAACTACCCTCTTGTATTCATTACATGAATACAAAATTGTTTGGCCTTTAAAGAAGAGAATGACAGAGAGATATGGCATAGAACAATTAATTGGGAAACAAGTCATCTGCATGGCAGGTAGGAGATGAATGTTTCGCTTAAAGTTTTAGGTCAATTAATGAAGCCCAATAGTCCAATCCAACAAATTGTCTTGAAAAAAATGAAATTAAAAATATCTTGCTCTACATTGATAACACATCATGATTGAACAGAAAATGTTTGTTCCAGACCGTGGCAAGGAGCATACAGAATTTTCACGGTATATGCACAGTACTGTATTTTAAAGTTTTCAAGAGCTATAAGTTGGTCCTGTGTGCTATGAAGATGAACCTTAAAGTTTCATTTATAATCCATGCAAATTTAAATCTTTTCAATTTCCTCCCTATTCTTTATCAATTAGACAAAAAGTAAATCGCAAATGAAAACTATTCTTACTGTTGGTTTCAGCGATGTAAAACCTTGGACCAGAAGTCAAATATTTTTCTTTTAGGGTTTAAAAAAAAAGCCTTCAATCAAATTTCTCGTGATTAATGAAAAAATTGTGTAAAAAGTTTTAAGGGAGTTGCCCAGAAGGTATGTACTAACTGTTCCAAAGTTGACAGCAACTGGAAAACTATCAGTGAAAATGAAACTTTCATGAAATCTTTTACTGTTCAGGAAATGATTCCGTAGTAATTTTATTTTGCTCACCTGAAAGAGAAGATAGTACTAACTTTTTAAGCAACAACAGTTAATATATACTGCTAGGAATGACAAGGTATAGGGCGGATAGAATATTAATTTATCAATCTTCATACCCAATTGGAAAATCGGTATTTGTACCAATCTCTGTATTCAACTACATATTTATTTTAATTCTCCATTCTTGTCAGATAATATTATACATTTACTTGATCCATATCTCCATTTGAATATGATTCATTTCTAAAATAGTAATTAATTATATTTTATAATACATGAACTATATATTTTTAATAGATTAGTTTTTAAATATAATATATATATCAGATACGAGATGAGTTAGATATTATAACGCTTGTATTCGTCATTATACCTAAAAAAAATTTTGTAAAAATCCTATGCTCCGTCTTCATCCTAATTTTATAGTACTTACACTTGGCTCCACGGATCATTAATATTTATAAGTACCAGTCAAATATGAATAAAATTTTCATCCCTACCTACTACCCTAAAATGCCACATTTATTAATGCAAAGTTAAGAATAAATCATAACAAATTCAAAGAGTTATCCCAAGTCTATGATATAATGCATTCTAACAAGAAGTGAAAATTCTAAAAATGTTTGGTATTAATTTTTTTAAATTTAAATTTTTTTTACAATACTGAAAAAGGCTAATTTTATTTTGATGATTAATATTAAAATACAAATTTCTTCCTACGAGAACTAGACGTACGTTTAAAATGAACTTTCAACTTCTGAACTCTTTTCATCTTGAAACCAAACATCTATGACTTAATGTTAAAAATAACAAGATCATTCAAAATTCATTCAAATAAATCCATTTTCATGCACCCAAGAGCACAAATGTGCTTCCTTAACTTCCTTAGTTTTCACCTCGACTTAGTTATATCATTTTATTTTTGTTTAAATTTAAGATTTCAGTATAAAAAAACTATAATAATATTAACTAATTGGTTAAGCGGAGGGGTTGCTAGCGACCGATGAAGTATATGAGCGAAGAAAACCATGTTCTGCTTATGGGTTGCCTGTGAAAGACGACAAACGCTGCATGTATTTGCGTGAATATACACATGTATGTGTATAGAGAGAGAGAGAGAGAGAGAGAGAGAGAGAAGTAAATGAGAGGCAGAGGTTGGAGACGACGATGGGAGTAGTAGTACTGGGCAAAGTCTGCAACTTGTCTGCTTGAGAATTTCATATTATTCAATTCATATGGAGGCCTTCAATGTGCAGACACGGCATCTCCGTGCCTTCTGTGATTATTGCTATAATTTTCGAGAGCTGCAAATATTCGAATCTATACATACATGAACATATACGAATCTATTGTAGAGAGAGAACATATATAGTAAACAAAATTTAGAACTGGACCAGCGGTTCATCCAGTTTACCGAAAATTGACGAGTCCATACGGTTCAGTTTGTCGTAATGGTCCTTCAATAAAACTCAATGAGCCTGCACTTTTACTGTTGAAGTGCTGATGCTGAGAAATATGTAGCTGTTGTGGCTTGAAATCGCGCCAAAAGTGAGGAAGCCTGCAATCTTGTTCCGTATGTATCATTCATCATATATATATATATATATATATATGAATTAATTACATGTATTTTTTATAATTCTGGTTTAAACCGGTTCAGTGAATAGTCAAACCAACGAGCAAGAACCAATACTTGAACTGATTAATGTTCGGGTCAATTGTGACAGAGTTTTTTGAATACTGTCAAATTTGACAAGTGTGTGTGTGAGAGAGAGAGAGAGAGAGAGAGAGAGAGAGATGGTGGCAGAGGGTGGGCAGAGGAGAGAAGGGGAAGGGGAGTAATTGCTGTTTTTCAGCACGGGAGTGCGTTTCATTTATGGTGAAGGGAGAGCACTTTGGATTTTACACAATTACTTCTCCCTTCCCAAATAAATCCTCCTCTTCCCTATCTGCCATCTTTCACATTTACCATCCTCAACCACCCTCTCTCTCTCTCTCTCTCTCTCTCTCTCTCAAGATTGCTTAAGACGTACGTGCCTCTGGAGTATCAAGTTAGAATTATTGTAAATAAGTATATGTACACTGGGATCCATCTAAAGGGTAGAGAATTGGATTCATCATGACCTTCTTCTATCAGGTTTATACCTTTATAATGTACTAAAAAAAAAAAAAAGAAATGCCCTTTTAAAATCATGTGGAAATCCTAATTTATGTCTTTTAATTATACGAGAGAGAGAGAGAGAGAGGAAAGTCAAACTTAAAAACATGTCTTGATAAAATGTACGCAATTCAAATTCTAAATACATATACTTTTCAGTTCCCAT
Source organism: Thlaspi arvense (assembly GCA_911865555.2). Taxonomy (NCBI): domain Eukaryota; kingdom Viridiplantae; phylum Streptophyta; class Magnoliopsida; order Brassicales; family Brassicaceae; genus Thlaspi; species Thlaspi arvense. The sequence goes on from CAJVSB020000857.1 coordinate 73,380, forward strand.
TAAAATTGGAAAAAAATCCGATCTTAATGAAAACCCTATTCACATTTCAATGCGAGAGGGAGACAAGGAGGAGAAGGAGGAGGTTTTAAAGGCTGGTATGGCTCCACCGAGATGTCTGAAGCCTCTTTGCTGCACAATGCGGGCATAAAATAGTGACAAACATGTCCATCCATCCTGACTATGTATTAAGGTATTTGTTGGCCGTATATATCAGTTATACTTGAGGCAAAAACTTTCGGCTTGTTACTTGTTTGTTTCGCAATTAGAAAATTAAAAAGCTTGCTGGCTTTTGATCTTATTCTTTTCCTAGTTAGGGCAACCTACAAAAACGTTTTAGTCACAGGAAAAAATAACCTGATTACTTTTTTACCACCCATGGCCAGAAACTCATTTATTATTTAATGAATTTAGTAATAAAATGAACATAATATTTTTTAAAATATTAAATTTAAACAATTAGGGAGTGCAGAGGTGACATGGGTGGTGGTGATGACTCGTGATAAACGCAAAAAGACACGTAATAAAAGCTGAGGTGGATACTCATTTTGCTCTCTTGAAACTTCCCTTTCCCTGCCCCAGCTGCCCCCACCCAGTTCCAAAATCCAAATTAATACATTCAAATTCCCCCCTTTTATTAATTATAAAATTAAATGAGAAAACAGGAATCAAAAGTGGGACAAAATTTTAAAACACTAACGAGGACATTCATGAATCATAACCCTCAAACTTCATTCATTTCACTCTCTGAAACCCTCATTGAAGGCCACCACGAAATGTATGACCCTTGTATTACTCCAACTCCCTCTCTCTCTCCCTCTCTCTCTCTCCATGTCGTCTCTCTCTCTTTAAAAAGCTTTCGCCGTGGCGGCGACGGCTGATTTTCCGGGAGTTTTCGGGGACCGTGACGTCGGATGGGACGCATGGTCGATGCCCAAGTTCGGGGGCCCTACAACCTTCATTGCTAAAATACATTTCTACGTACAATTTTTTCATGCCATGTCCCCATCTTGCCGCGATAACGGTAGGAGGCATGCATTTACCTCTCTCTCTCTCTCTCCAAATTTTTTCTATGTATTTTTTGTTTTTTTATGAAGGAGAATATTTCCCAAAACCACCGGGTAAGTTTTGCTTCAGGGGAAGCAATTCATGACCTTGTCTAGTAGCCCTGCAAGCAAGCCCTTAAATTTTGTGGGCTCCGATTGGTCATTAATTTTCATGTATTAAATCCTTTACTATTTGCTAATAATTAATTAATTTTTTAATTTTTATAATTATCTTTTCTAGTCAAAGTCAATTATATTCGTTTAACTTTAACGTACCTTAATTTATATTGTAATCCTAAATATATATTATACGAGTGTATTCCTGTCGGTCTTACAAAAATGCCATTATCACGTTACTGTATAAACAAATTTGTCCAAAAAATCTTGTGACGTAACATCGCTTTACATGTATAAATGCAAACAACCCTTTCAGTGAACAGTACCGTTATAAATATATTAAATGGAGTATTTATAAAAGAAATTAATTCCCTGTTGTATGTGTATGAAAGAAGGAGAGATGAAAAGTATTATATTAGGTATATTTTTTATAACAAATTTTTAAAGAAATAAATTTGGAGAAAGTGATTTTAACAAAAATGAATTTGTGAAAATTAGGGTTTAAATAATGTGAATTTATATAAAAATATATTAAAAATGTAAAAAAATAATAAATATTTAGTTAATTAAAAGATGTGAGAATAATTTTATTAATTTTTATTCATATATTAAAAATGAATAAAAAATTGAGTCACGTGGGAGTTGCATGTACTCCTTGTAGTGGTGGGATGGGGGGTTGTTCGGGGTTAAAAATTGATCTCAAACAAATTCTAGAAGTCAATTTTAGGGTAGCCTTGAAGTAAAGTGTTTAAAGAATTTACGTAGAAAAATAATGTGATATGATACGGGACAAGGTGGTCTACTCGTGCAGTGACTTATCACATCATCAAATACGGAATATAAATTAATTTAAAAATATATTACGTTTTTTGTTTTTGTTTTTGGTAGAACGAGTAGAAATCTTATTCGAATAATCTATGATTAGATAACACTCCTGGCTTTTCAACTTAATCTCAGTTTTGATTTTGAATCTCCTTCAAGTGTGAGTGTTAAAAATCGAATTAAATTAATTAGGCTAATTTAATTAAAATTGAATTAATTAAAAATTTTAAAAAATTATTTAATTTAATTTTTAAAATTCTAAAATTGATCAGTTCAATTCATTTTGTTATTGATTTTTTTAAATTAAACTAAATTGAACTGATTACATATGTATAATTTTATTGTATTTGATATAATATATATATATACATAGAGAGAGAGAAGGGAGGAATAGAGTTAAAAACTAAAAAAAAATCTATCTAATTCCTTGTTCGTACGTGCTATTTTAAGAAATTTTTAATTATATTTAGAATATTTAATATTAAAAGGTGTTAAAATTGTAAGAAATTAGAATAATTTTATAATATTTTTAATAAATTTTTTTATTTATTCAATTAATAGGGTTTTATTAATTTTCATCTTAAAAAAAACTTCAAAACTGATCATGTCTAATCAAACCAAATCGATATAATTATTTTTAATTTAATTTAGTTTTGAGGTATTATAAAAATAAATCATGTCTAAAATTATTAAAAATTGATACGTTCAGTTCAACTTAGACAATATCTAAAACCAAACAAAACTTAATTGAGCTCGTGAACACCCTTATCTTCGAGTCCCTTCAATAGTAAACAAGGAGAAATAGAGACAATCTACAAAAATTAAATTATTTACAGTTAAATAAATGATTAAATACATCGTTTTTAATTCCACATAAGCTCATTTTTTGTGTGACCCAGAATTTTATCCCATGATTTCTAATTCCACCCAAATAAGAGATATATATATTTGTGCACTTTTAAAATTTATGATAATAAAATAAAAAATTAATTTTTTAATAATTTAGTTGGTATAAAAAAATATTATCTTAGCGAGCAAGTCTGTTAATAATGGGTCGTACCTGTAGCAACTACGACTGCACCATCTTGTCCAAATCCAATACTGTGATTAAACGAGGCCTGTGGATTAATTAGACTGATGTGGCAAAATTAAAAAACACAAGGGTATATGAGATTTTATTGAAAAGTAGTGGGGTGAATTGGTAATTGAATTTTCTTGTACTCTGGACCGGATGGGTTTCAAAATTGTCATTACTAAGTGGGCTTCCCCACCACAAGATTTGTTCTGTCTCTTTCCATTTTAATATTTTTACCGGGGGGAGGGGGGGGTGGATGGTCGGAATGTTCCTTTTCAAACTGAGGGGGAGATGATTAAAAAACAAAAAGAGTTTATGTTAATTTCCATTCGGTTTGCTAACTTTGTACCGCCAATTGTACCCACTTCATCAATTAATGTCACGAGGCTTCTTGTGGCCCCCTCCCCTGACATTATCAATTCATTGTTTCAGCCCCACCCTTGCTATATAATATATAACACATGCCAAACATTACAACTTTTGGTTCCCTCCTCCACCATATCTATATATATCCTATTGCAATTGGCATAGAGTTATTGCAACAGGCAAACACCCATAATCTCAATCAGTAACGTGTTTAATAAACTAAATTAAATTATTTAAATTGATAAAATTATAATTTAGTTTAATATAATTAGATTTGAATTTTTTTTATACAATTTAATTTAATATTTGATATTTAGACAAATCGTATAAATCAAATTAAAATAATATAATTTATATATATACATAAAATTAAAAATATTATATATATAATTTATTATTATTGTTTAACTGTATATTTATTCTTTTTTTCTCTTTAATATTTATATTTATTCTCATATTAATTTTTTTCTCCAGAGTATAATGTTTATTAATATGAATAAAATTTTGTTATACTGTATAAATATATTTATTATATAATATATAACTACCATACAAATAATTGATAAATAATAAAATTGTCAAGTTAAAGAGATTAAAAAATTTGAATATTGATATTTAGGAAAACTCAGTAGTGAATTTAGTTCCATTTTTATTTTGTAAATCACAAATTACAATTTGAAAATAAATCAAATTATGAATCATAATTTAGTTTGGTTTGATTTTATTTTTAAAAATTATAAATTATAAAATATAATTTGATTTAAATTTAAATATTAAATCGAATCACATCGCACCATCAATATCTCTATCAATCAAAGTGAATTTAATTTGTTTTCATTTCACTCCTCTTTCTATTTTTAAAAATTAACGATTTCAATCTATTTTATCATCTAATTTTAAGCTTATAAATTTTTTGTTTTTCTTAAAAAAAAAATTTTAAACGATCAATATCTACTCCACGACACTCAAAATTTTTGGAGGGGCCCAAATCTCATATGCGCTCTTTTAGTCTGTTGGTTTGCACATTGGACTCGGGAGTATTTCCTTTTGGTTGGTGGGAAGGTAGTTAGAAAGCTAATTGTCATTTAAGCCAGACGGCCGCGAATCTTTTCTGCTGGATACTCTGTCAGAGATGTGGGCCCAAAACGGGCCCTTCAAATCCAGTATCAGTGACAGGAGGGCCGCCTAAGCCCAATAATAAATATGGGCCTTGTCATTTCAATTCTGTCCTAACCGAAAGGACAAAACGACGTTTTTTAAATACCACATATTTTTAGAATATTAAATAACAAATAACACTTTAAATTTTGCTGAATATTTTTTATATGTCATAATCATATTAACACGAAAATAACTATACCGTACCGAAGTTGACCTGCTCAATCTATTTATGATAATATAATATGATACGTTTAATATTTGCTCGTTATATCCTGTCGTATTAATGCCTGCACAACTACTGCTAAATAATAATTTATTAGTAAAATATTAAATACATTTTTTATAATTTTTACTATAAATTATAACAATACATATAAAATGTTAGTTTTAAATAATATAATATAATTTTTAAATCCTTTTTATAATTACTTATTAATTACTTTTTTAAATATGTTGCATCCTGTCAATTCAACACAATTTATCTACTAAATAAATCATTTTAACATGTTTATTAAATATATTTTATTTATATTTCAATCGTTGACATGTTTACTTAATTTTTTGTCATGTTAATATTAATTCATATATGTGTTACAACCGTGTGTTGATTTGACAATTATAGCATACTAACACGAATAGCTTTTACTACTAAACTTAAATTTAATATTTAAAATTAATAATTTATACTGAAAGTAAAAATTTAATTCTTACGTGTAATATTTAAATCATGCTTAAAATGCAAACAATAGGCTTGAATAAAATATTTTAAGTGACGTATAGTACAATAAAATTAATTTTTAATAAAATAAAAATAAAGTGAAATAGAAATAAAATAAAAAATTTTATAAATATATTTGATACACATTGATAGTGTAAAAATTTTATTCTATTATTATATTTGATATGCTGTGAATAAAAATAAGAAAAGAAATTAAAAAAAATTGTTCAAAGATAAAAATATCCTCATTAAAAAAGATTTAAAATTAGAAATAATTTAAATTCTAATATATTGAACATATTAAGGTAAAAAATTTAAAATTTATATTCTAATATTAAAAATATTAAAATTAATTATATATATTATATTATATTGTATTGTATGACACACATATAAATATATATATAATTTATTATATTATATCATATTTATAATATAATATATTAATATATAATATTATAAATACTTATAATTTTATCATTTCTTCAAAAAAATAAAGAGTAATATAATAATTGTTATGAAATTTAAATTCTATCATTAGGATAATAAAATCTAGATTATTTCATTGAGTGAAATCCGAGTTCTTCAAAGAATCAAAATTTCCATTTTAAAGTATCTACAAAATATAATCTTTCAATATTCCTATTTCAATACCCATTTTATTATATCAAAGAATTTTATCATACATGCACCACCTTAGTGACAAAAATAAATATATGGTCCCGACCAAATCCATACGCCCAAAAACTTGCTAGAAACATCCAAATCCAATCCACCACATTACTTTCCAGTTTTAACCGAATAATAATTAGATCTCACGTGTCTGGACTATTGACTTTACAAAATAGACCTATATCCATGGATACGGGTCAGGGTGGGTCGGGGTCGGGTCGCCATGAACCCGACCCACGTTGAAGTAAAATACTTCGCTGAGTTATTTCCCCTCCCAACCAGAATCCAATGCGGCAGAGGCCAGGGTACAGGGGAAAATGAGCGTAATTGCATTCAAGAGGGAACAACTCATCCACTCCCATCTCTTCCCAGATCCAGCATTAAAGCATGGGACCTCCCCCTTTAGAGTTAAACTGCCAGCGCCAGGTATGGTATGCGCAAACAGTCAGGCCCCTGGTCCATAAAATCAGACACCCGTTCTGCCACCTCCATCTCTTAAATTGTCTTGGAGGGCTGTTTGGTTTCACTTTTTAGCCGTAACTTTCTTGAACTTTGAAGGCGGCATTTTCATAACTACGGTAGATTAGTTTGAATGTTTGACAAGTCAGCGCTTCTACATTAGAACCACCAACAGGACAAATTTAAAAAGCTAATTCATTATAATTTAAAAAGATGGCATTTGGGAAAGCAGCTTTTTAAGATGCCAGAAACACAAATATCAACAATGTGAGCCAAAGGAATTTCTTACCATTATTCAATTTCAGCAATTTCAAGAGTCTGCAAAAGGGGCCCATAGTTTTAAATTTTATTTTTTCATTTGGTAACTGGATCTCAGAATAAAATAAACAAATAAATAAAAGTATACAGAGCAAATGTAAGCAGCAGCAAATTTTATCCTCGGATCATGACTAGCAAATTTTATCCTCGGATCATGCCTAGCACAGATGAGACTATATGAAGAGATCCAGTAGCTACAATGATACCTGATTCGTCTTGCGCTTTTGCTTTAAGAATTTGATTTCCCAACCTCATGGATGCCTCTAATGAACTTTGTGTCAATATAACTTGCCGTACTAGTTCACCTGGGGAATGAATTGCTTGCTCCAACAACTTGTCACTGTCTGCAACTCCACAGTCAATAATGTTAATCCCATATCTCTGGAAGCCTGGATCCAACAGTCTTTTAGTATGGATGATGATGTTATTCGGGACTTGGATCCGGCAATATCAACCGCGGTCAAAAAGACAGCTCCAAATTTTTCACTGAAGAAAAGTGGCAAAACTAAGACTATAGTGGAGGTATCAAAATGTTACACCATTTATGCATGTTTTGTTCACATTTACAAAAAAAAATAAATAAATAAATAAGAGTGGCAATGGGAGAGTGAGAGAGGGTTTTATCCATCAATAGATGTAAACATAAAGTTCATGTCTACAAAAATTTGAAAATTTTGGCAACAATTGCTCAATCTCTCTCTCTCCCATCTGCTCACTCCTATTCCACTCTATTCTCCCATTTCGTATCACACACTCGTTATTATTTGTAATAACAAACAAAATACACCTAATTGTTATCAAATACAACCTATCTAAAATAATATCATCATGCGCCTCTTTAGAAGCACAAAGCTGCAGGAGGGTTACACTTTACCAACCCAATTAAGATAAATGGAAGTATGATAATATTTCTTATTTTTCCTAAACTCACAAATGTAATATATTTCCACTTGGCGTTGCTTTTTTTGGACTCGTTTACTCATAGAAGGGAAATTGATCTGAGTGGCTGTTTTAATTTCTTCCCAATAAGCTCCCAATTCAAAGAGAGACTTTTAACCTAAAATACCAAATGGAACCTAAAATAACCACAAAAAATGTAATAAAAATTGGGAGGGTGACAGGGGATAACCTTACCAGAAAGTAGTTCTCTTGCAAAACCTAAATGGTCTTTGTCATTTGCCATAGCAACAACAAGAACCAATTTTTTCTTGGAAATATCATCTGAATTGTGTCAGCCAAGGCTTTGGCAGATTCCTTTGTATGTGCTGTAAAACATAAATGTATAACCATTACAAGTTCTATCCACTGAAAATCAATAGTTATATCAACCAATAATAATGCTTTTACTGACATGACATACAAAGGCTGGTTAAACCAAGATGCAAGAAAAAGATAAGGCAACTGCATCAGACCTCCATCAAGCAAGATGGCAGCTCCAGGAAACTCCCAGTGCTTGAGCTTCCCTGGATGTTAAAAACTGCCCTCTCCCTAGTAAAAATGTGCACTCTAAACCAGCACGAATGGATTCATCTGAAATTTTCCAACCTGCAAGTCCGGAAGAATTTAGTAGATGTAAATTAACCAGCAAAAAGCTATTTCAAAACTCAACTGAATTTCATTTTACAGATGAGCCACTGGAAACCCTTCACTTTTCTAAAGCACACGAGAAGAGCAGGCACAAGATTATTGCTTGATGTGGACCCTGGGCACAGGTGCATGTATATGAAATATGATAATGCTTTTCATAGACAAATTAAGCAATGAACTATTGGAAATAACTAATATGCCAATTAAAAGCAAGCAGTTAATTAAAGATCTTGGCTGAAAATTACATAAGTTATTATTATTATTATTTTAATTCAAGAAGAAGGTTGAGCAAGAGTAGATTTCAAGTGACAGTACAACTTCAATATACAGAAGACATAGATGATCCATGTTGCATGGAAATGGACACATGTCCCAAATCTCACACAAGTGGGAAACATCAGAATGATACATTAGGCACCAACTATATACTTCCATGCATACCTATATATGTTAGGTTACATCAAAAAATCCATGCTAAATGCTTCAATCTGGTGCACATATTCCACAATCCATGCTTAATGCCAAAGCATACCCATTCACATGCAAATCAGTCAGAGAGAGAAAGAGATAGATGGATTCCATTTCAATGTCATAGTTTTTCTACATGTATAAAGCCCCCCATTGCAGAAAAAAAGACTTCTGCTGCAACTCAATAGGAGGCTAGCCCCCCTCTTTCTTCCCCCTCACTCACCTTAGATACTCCCACTGCTCCATTATAGATACAAAATACCTATTTCTACCTGCATAGAAAACCTTATACAATAAGAATAACAGCTCAAATTATTTAAACCAACCCTCACGAAGTGAGTAGCCTCATGGCCAGGGGACACTCTGTATTAAGAAGAAAAGCCAACACTTATCTTCTTGTTGAAGGCTAAAAGGGCAGACTCATGGTCCATCAGATGGCAATTAAAAGAGTGTCAAGTAGTTAGATGACATGATATACGTCCTACAGGAAAAAGAATCTTCAAAAGAACAAGGCAGCAGAAAACTAGATATAAACAAGAGGACATTATTAACTCTCTAACTCATAGATATTATTAGGAAAATACACCCGATAGCTTGAAGCAAAATAAGGATCAATACATGAACTAAATTATCAAGAATGAAAGAACTTGTGGTCCAGCAAAACACAGTTTAGTACTGAGAAAAATGAAGAAGAGTCTGCACCTTGATCACGAAGGCATAAAGCAGCACAAGTGGCAGTTGCAGCATTTTGGAGTTGGTGAGATCCAAGCATTGAGAGTTTTACATCTAACAGTTCAATAAACTGCATATTTCAATACAAAAATTCAAAGTTTACTAACACATGAAAGGCTAACTCTAAGATATTTCACAAAATCCAGTGAATTCTCAGACCAAAAAATTATTGAAGAGAACTAACACCAAATATGCATACCAGTTGAAAGTCCTTCTCGATTTGGATGACTATATCACAAGATTGGCATGGCTTTCCACATAAATTGTTCAGGCCTTTTAATTTACTTCTATTTCCAGGGTCAGATGCAGAAACTACAGGTGAAGACATTGAAGAGGCTTTATCACGAAGAATATGCTCAATGTGTGGAAGAAATGGCCCACCTAGCACCACCTAAAACATTAATTTTGACAATGAAAATTGAGTTTGAGCACCTAGAAGCAAACAAAAATTACAGTCCACATAGACGCCGCCGCAATTAGTATACAATCAAATAATGACAGAACTTCCCCTGTCAAGCAACAGTTTTTTGACTACAATTTATTGCTTTGTCCTATTTGTGTTTCAGAGAATGTACTGACAAGTTAAAATATAAATCAGAAGAAAAAAATTTTCAGCATTTACTGAGAAAGTTCTTTTACCCAATACTTTATTTATTAGAAGCTGAAAAAGATCAGGCCAATCAGCATAATTTAGAGAACCCAAGAGGACCTCAACTTATGCAGATCCAGACTTTAGGTACATTTCGAAAGTTCACATAATAATAGCAATTTCAGATATTTTCTAGCATAAGAATCAAAAATTAAAACTACCAAAATAAAATGGGCATATAGAGCATCAATGATTAAAGTAGTACTAAGCATTAGTAAACATAAGAGAAATTCAATCAAGCCACCATGAGTTAGATGTCTAATAGCATAAATGCTTAAATAATAATCTGTACCGACAGAACCATAAGAAGGCTTCTCTATACATACTCAAGCCTTAGTTGAATATTTTTTCATCTTTAGAGTTTATAGTCATGCATTTCCATTGTCCGAACAAAAATGGTTTACCATTATCTGACAGCAGGTTTCTTTGCTTAACAAAGTTGGTCATAAAAAGTTAAAGAAAATTGTTCATTCTTACTTAAGGAAGACTTGACAAAGAAATTGACAATAAGCTGCCCTCCTCAGATGTAAACATGCAAAATTGACAAGTAAATTGCAAAATGGAGAATTGTACGTAAGTGCTATCAAACTGAAATTACAATAATTTGTAATTTAAAGAACTGCATCAGAGGCAAATATGTTTTAGGAACATGTGGGAAGAACCACCTAACTGGACAGCCATGTTTGATTATTCCTGATTTTGCCACAGCAATGCTTTCCAAAGAACCCCAAGTGCAGCCAGATGTTCTGCACCAACTGATGTTATCACTGAAGCAGCAAGCTCAGAGCTCGAAATAATATTTGTTGCATCCCGTGCTCCCCCCAATCCCGCCTGTTCAAGTGGGAGAGAAAATTCTAGAAAGCTAATTCAGAGGACATAGAAAATATAAACATAGAAAAAAATTACATGCCATGGGACAAACAACAATAACCCCCTGGAGGTTGTTAGGATGTACACTTTCAGCTGTATTCAAAAAAGTTCTGGAACAAGAAAGTTCCATGTGGCATGGTCTGAGTAGAAAATGTAAGTTCCTATCAAGAAGATACAGAGTTAGAGAATTAACCTCGATAACAGCAATATCAACATTCTCCTGAGCAAATAAGCTGAATGCTATACCAGTGAAAACCTGGAAAAAAATCAGATACAAAACCATTACATATTAATAAAAAAACACTGAGAGTACCGTGCATATGGACTAAACAGAAGAACTTGATAGACACATCAATACAAAAAGCACTAACAGGACGAGTGGAAGCTTAGCTTGGACAGTGGGATAGTTCACGGTAAAATGATAGTGAAGTCATGTTTACTTTAAGAACACAACAAAACCACCAAAAATTTGAAAAGAAAAGGAGATGTGCAGAAGAAAGGGGGAGGTCAACTGGAGTTACTATTATATATTGTCAACTGGGAAAATTTAGTTATATCATACATGAATTATTCTCATTTTCCTTTATATATTTTTACAAAAAAGACCCAACCATGTTAATATATATATATATATATAATATTTTAAATTATTGCTCAAATAGATTCACGGTAGTTTGATAAAGATACCTCTTGCAAGGTGTAGAAGTTATTACCTCAAAATGGCTTAGATGCCCATTTTCAAATTTCACAGCCTGATCAAGAAGCTTCTTAATACTTTGGAACAAATAATTCAATGAGTAGATGGAGACTGGCTCGCCTGAGCTTCCTACAGATAAGCGCTCTCTAATGGTTCGAATATGTGGGCTATTCTCAAAGAAAATAATCATCTCGTCATAAAGGTCAAAGATAAAAATTTATGAAATTTAGCAGAGAAAAAGGCTGAAGATTCTTACTTCAGCGAGAATATTTTACAAAATCAAAAACACAGATAATTGGAAAATTGAACATGCCTAGTATAGCATCCAACTGAATAGCCTTGTGCCCTTAAGATGTTGGAGAGAAATGCAGCAGTTGATCCTTTTCCTTTAGTCCCAGCAATGTGAATGGCCTATATTTCATTTTAAGCAAGTTAGAATGCTTGAAGAAGGCTGGTAAGCTCGAGTTCAGAAACCAAGCAAATTCCCCGCCAATGAACGCCCATGTGATGAAAATGAATGACGAAATGGACACCCTCAACAAAAAAATTAACAAATAATAAAACAAAAGCAGAATCATGTCTGAATTTAATAAAATAAGATTAAAGAAAAAGGATTGCAAATAACAAATGTAAGACCTGTTGAATTTGTATTCTATTTTCTATTTTCAGGCGTCATTTTAATATGAATGCATCCGAAATCTTAAAAGCTCCATTTTTCACATATTTCTGGAGTTTGCGAAAATATAATAAATATCTGAAAATTCAGAAAACTTTGCTCTTTTCAAATGTGCCTGTGCTCAGAAAACTCCCGAAACAGTTTCTGAAACCAATATGCCAAAGAGCTTTCTACTTTTGAAAAGAGACAACCGGTTTCAAAAACAAACCAAACATGCTCTTAATCCCAGTTACTAAATATTATTGTCAATTACTACCAAAAAAATTTATATTATTGTAAACTAAAAAGCCTGATTTCTGTCGCTTTGAGGCATTTCATTAAAAAACAAAAAAGCTCTAGAAAAAATAAATAAAAAACCATCTCATTATTTATAGTATACAGAAACAAAGAAAAATTTCACTGGATAACACTGCCTATATCGAGTGGGCGTTCAGTTTTTCCAAGGACCAAACAATGAAAAATATCCGTAATGAATTGGTGTTTATTTTATTTCCTAGATAATTATCCGAAGTCTGGATGGAGCAGAAGTAAATTTGGTTTGGAATTTAAATTCAAACCTTGTATTTGGATTGGGGGTTACCAAGTCGTTCCATTAACCTCCTCATCCTTCCCAGATCGAAACCCTCATCCGAGTCCGTCCCTGCGCCTTTGGGAACCCCAGATTTCTCATAATTCTTCAGATTGTCCAAGTAATCGATGAAATCCTTCAGTTCCGGGTCCTCAGAGTGTGCAGAGAAACCTCGGTGAAATACAAGATTGCCGAAGACCCCACCAGCTCCAAAAGTTGGGGCGTCTCTGCGAATGAAGATGAAACCTCGACTCAGGATCCTAGGAATTTTCATGCTCCTCTTCGTTCGATTTGAAAAGTTTATTTTCCTACTTTATTCTGGGAGAGACCTCGCATGTTAGTGACCGAGCAGTTCCTCGGCAAGCATATTCACTGGCGGGGCTTGTCGTTTATTTTCGCGTTTCTATTTTTTCTATCCACAGCATCATACCATTTTATACTAATACTGATAATTTTTTTTATTTATCAAAATATATATTTTTTTAAAATATATTTTAAATATTATTGACAAATCATTGTCATCTGAATAGACTTCTCAATATATATATATATATATATATATTATTTTTTAAATATTTAAAAAATCAGTTCAATATATTATTTTAAATAATTAATTTTTTAATAATTATAAGTCAATTTTAGAAAAAACTAACTTTTTATACTTTAAAAAAATTTAAATTTATAATTTATAAATAAAATATAAAATATAAATTATTTGACATTATATTAATTTTTATATTAATACAATATATTAATTTATATAATATTATATTTTGTAAAATATTAAATTAAAAATATTAAAATATAATTTAAATATTTAAGAATAAAATATATGATATAATTTTTTTTACTCCTTCATAAGTTGGTTTAAGAAGAACCACTTCTCGAGGATTGTATTTTATTTTACTTACATTTTATATTTCAAAATTTTAAATATGGAAATTTAATTTATAAATGAAATTTATAATTTATACATATAATCTAAAAATAAAAATATGATAATTTAAATTTTAAAAATATAAAATATAAATTATTTTATTTTCTATAAAATATAATATTAAAATTTAAAATATAAGATATACAAGAAATGGTTTCATTGTTTTATATTTTATTTTTAAAAATATTACATATTACATTTTTATTTTATATTGTATTTTTTAAGTTTAAATTATATTTTAATTATTTTTAAACTATAATATAACATGATATAATATAATTATATATATTTTAATTTAAAAATATAAAATTAAAAAATATATGTACAAAAATATTCTATAAATATAATTTTATAATTAAATAAGTTTTAAAAAAATGTAAAATAAAATAAAATAGAACCATGAGAAGTTAGTTGCTCTGGGCCAACTTCAATAGTATAAAACATATTATTTAAAAATTAAATTATTGGAAAAGTTGGTTTAGTTTAAAGCAATTTCTTTATATTTTTTATATTTTTTAAAAATAGTTGAGAAGTTGATTCTAATATAACTGACTTTTTGATTGTTTAAAAAATTAAAAAACATGTTGAAAAATCAATTTTACTAAATCTGTTTCCTAATTATTTTCCAACTCTCTGGAAAAAAAAATGTTGGGATGTGGATAACTGGAACTAATTTTTTAATTATTTTTAAAAAATACATAACCGACTTTCTTAATTATGTTAGAAAAGTAATATAAGAATAGATTACAAAGTTACTTATGGCAAAACTGACTCTTTACTGATCACAAAAAATTACCTTTTAAAAAATATTTAGGTAAAAAAATACAAAATTTATCAATATTAATATACAGAAACCTTGACAGTTTACAAAAATAATGATCAGGAGTGGGTCAATTTAGGAAAAAAAAAGTGATAATACGGATTTATATAATACATATTTTTTAATTTTAACTAGATTTATTAACAATTCACTTGTAATAAAAATAAAACTAGCTAATTGTGTTAAAGAGTTCATCATATACGCTGTAGTATTATTTTTTTACGTAAATTCATACCATGTTAAGGGCAATGATTTATATCAGTTAATGCCAGCATTCTAAGAAATACGTTAATAAATACTTACTAAAAATAATTAATGAAAACAATTCTTAGTTTAACGTATTAGGTAACGTTAACATTCTAAGAATATGTTGATAAATACTTACCAAAAATAATTAATGAAAACAGTTATTAATTTATTGTATTTGCTACAATTCCATTTTTGAAAACAAAAGGCACTAATTTCAATGTCAATTAATCTTATCTCTTCACTATTTGAATTGCATTTCTTGCACAAATTTATATTTTAAAGCACCTATAATAAAAATAATTTCATTAACAATTTATCTGTTCACTCTTCACATTTTTTCTTAATATTTTACTTTTAAGTTGTTAAATTTGCTAACTGTTTTAATTAAAAAAATTTAGTCATAATAAATAAATAAACTAATTTTTTTGAATATTAATCCCTGCATGTAAATTTTGTTGGATATGAGGGCAAATAATTCTTATTTTCCTAAAAACGTAAAAATATAAATATTTTTTGGGGGCTTTTTCCAAGCACCAGGCACGTTGAAGCGAGGTTTTGATCATGTGATACCAAAACATTCCAATACCTGATTATGCCCTCATGACCTAAAAATGCTATTGGTCAATTTATAAAGAGGACGAGGCTCCCAGCTCGAGGTACACGTGGCAATTACTTATTCGATGATAACACGCGCGCACGTGGACTACAGTTTCCTTCGTCGTTCGTGGCCTTCAATTTTACGGTAGACTACGACTTTTGTGTGTGTGTGCGTAAGAGGATTCATTCGCCCTGACCAAACCCTAGATTGATTCCATATGTAAATGATTCATTTCATGCTTTGTTTCAGCACCCTAACGTAAAATAAAATATCTAATAAATAAGTGATATGTATATAAATGTGTAAAATAAATTTATTTTATTTTTTATTTTTAAAATTTATAAAAAAAATATAAGATAATTTAATTTTTTATATTATATTTATAATTTTTTAATTTATTTAGTTAAATATAAAATAAAAAACAAAAAATTAAAATCATAAATCTGCATATATTATTAATTAATTAGGTTGCTAAGGTGGTGCTTTAGTGGAGCAGCACTTAGCATAATAAGATAAACCATGTAAATAGAGTTTTTTTGAACGATTCATTTGATACTAGGTGAGGTAGCACTTAACAAACTAGTAAAAAATAACTATGTGTCTAACTTTTTTAATATAATTTTTGTTTTATATTTAGTGAAATAATAAAAAATTGTATATATAATATTAAATATTAAATTATTTTATAAATAATTAAAATAAATTTATTTTATTTTTTATATTTTTAAAAATAAAAAAATTAAAATTAATATAAAAAAAATTATACTCATGTTTGTTTTTCATTGTTCTACTGAGTGCTGCCGCACCTATCGTCAAATGGACCTTTTTAACCACTCTGCCAGTAAGTTCCCTGTGGGCTATGACTTGTGTGTCTAAGAAGATTCATTAGCCCTGACCAAGCCCTAGAGTGATTCCATATGTATACGGAGTCTCTTTAACAACTCTGCCAGTAGGTTCTCTTCGACTTTCTAGCGCTCTCTCTTTTCTCCTCTGTCACGTTTGGTCGCAGAGAAACTTGGGAAGAACACGAATTTGAGCTCCATATTCATCTTCTGCTGTATAATCGTAAGTTTTCTTTCTAACCAGTTCCTGACGACTGCATTGCACGATAGCACTATTTTGCTATCAAACACCGAATTTACCCACCCCCTTCCCTGTGCCCCCTTGTGAAGTGTTATTATGATTAATTTTTTATCAGTTTCATTTATACCAGCGACCAAATTAGAGCAATATGGCCTCTAATGTGTCGTATTTTCTTAATTTTTCCATCATTTCTCACTTTACGTCAACTTGGATGGGTTCACTTCCCAAATTTCTATTTTTGTAACGGTGTTGTTTGAACGCTGAAGTGAGGTTTTTGGTGGCAGGTTTGGAAGTGTATTGAATGATGGAGTTGGCAGAGATGCGCGTGAAGGTTGATTTGAGAGTGGAGTTGAATGGAATGGAAAGTAATGAAATTTTGACGGCTGGGGTTAGTCCAAAGACAGAATTGGAATGTTATAGAAATGAATGCATAGAATTGGAAAGCAGCAGTAAGGAGGCTGAAGACAGGTGCGCGGCTTTGGAACAGAAAATTGAGAGGAGGAAGAGTGAGTTTGAATTACTCGATGGTAGGTTCACTGCGCTGGAAATCCAAAAGAATGTGATTGAAGAAGAGGTTAGGGTTTTGAAGCAGAGGAATGCTGAACTTGAAAAGCGAATTGCTGAGGTTCAAAATTATGAAAAGGTTGTCCATATAGAGAAAGGAATGCGAGAAGTAGTAGATTTGGCTGAGAATGACGAAGAAAAAATCATTCAGTTGGGGACTGAGAACGAGGTTTTGAAGTGGGAAAAGAAAATAGCGGAGAGCAATCTTGAGGTTTGGGTTCAGAAATGTAGAGAATTGGAGTCACGATTAATAGAAGTGCAGAAGGAGAATTTGGTTTTGAGGCAGGTTGGACATAAAGAGCAGACTAAAGATAGCGGGATGAAAGATGGATTAGATGTAGTAACCAGTTTGAAACATCTGAAAACAGGAAGCAAAATGGCTGATAAAAGTGGAGTCGTGATTGCTGCAACAGGTACAGGCTCAATATATAGTTCCCCTCTTAAGCATATTGTGAACCTTCTATCTAATGACGTTAAAAATTTATTACAATATTCTTTTAACTTCTCTCTCTAGGATGAGAGCTTTCGCCTTTATATTCATTTTCCTGTGTATAGAAGTTTAAAGCTCAAGCCATTCTATTTTTTTTTTCTCTTATTTATTTATTTATTTTTTGGTGGGGGGAGGGTGAATTTTCTCAAATACTTGTTTTGATCATCTGGAATGTGCATGCTGGAAGACAGGAAATCTTGGACCCTAAAGATTTAGTTGTTGTTCTTGTTAATGTAGCTATTATACAGGAATTTTACAGCTTTTCTGTTTCCTATTTCTAGATCATGTATTTTGCCCCACCAAAAGTTTTTTTTTTTTTTTTTTTTTTGGGGGGGGGGGGAGGATGGGTTTCTCGAATATTTATTTGCTCATTTGGAATGTGCATGAAATCTTGGATCAAACATACTGCCATGCATTGAAGATTAATTGCTTTTCTTGTTAATTTATCCAGTGTACATGATTTAAAAAAAAAAAAAAAAAAAAAAAAAAAAAAAAAAAAAAAACTACCCAGTATAGAGGGGGTTTTCTGTTTTCCAGTTCTAGATCATGTACTGCCTTTTGTGAAGACAGATAAGTGGGTACTGTGTAAAGCTGTATTAGATGGCTGTCTATATGTTCTATAACTGGTTTAGACTTCAGAATAAATAATAGCCATTTTTTTTGTGTCTTTGTTCTAACAGATACGCCTTCGGCTGACGTGTTTGTCAGGCAGTCTGAAAAATTAGAGGGAAGAAAAATAGGTTTTTTTGACACTGAAATGGACAATACAAGAGCAAGAAAAAGGTTGGCATTTGGTGAAGAAGGCATTCTGGGCAAGAAGTTGGCTCCATCAACACCAGGTGGTGCAAGACCACCAACTCTTGGGATTATTCAGATCAGTGACAGTGAGGATGATCCAGATGATGAAGTAGCTTGTGTTTCAACTGAATTTCTATCTGGGGGTGCTTTGGGTGGTGCTGTCATTAATATTAGCAAGAAGACTGTTGATGATCAATTGAAGAACAGCAACAGTGATGAGGAAGATATGAATAGTTACAAGCAGAATGTCCTTTTTGTCCCCACTCCCAAAAGGAAAAGAGCTTCCAATGTTGTAACTTCTGAAACTGAGAGTGATGATGACGATGATCTTCCAATTGGTAAGCTCCATACTAAAAGCCTCAAGGAATTAAATCACGAAGACATAGATCTGAATATGACTGCAACTGTTACTAAGGAGAAGGTTAGTGGATCTGCAACTCCAAGGCGGCGCCTAGTGGCATTGAGAAAATGTAGTGTGAAAACTGTACATTCTCCTAGTAACTCTGATAATAAAGTCCTTAAAGATGATGCTTCTGAAAATGATGAAATGAAAGAGGATGTATCAGAGTCTGACACTGAGGGTGAAAGCTTAGGTGGATTCATTGTGGAGAGCTCTGACAAGTCTGATGAGTATGGTGGTGGTTCTATTTCTAGTGCATCAGATGATAAAATGGGATACAATGAAGTTATGTCTAGAATACGGAGAAACAGAGATCATAAAATAAAGTGGGAGTTCGAGGGAGATATGCTTGCAGCATTTGGTAAAGATACTGCACTGTGTATGAGGGCTGTGTGTGCACTTTATAGGCAGCAGACAAGTGATGAAAAGTCTAACAGGTGGACAATACATTCTAACCAGCGAGGCTTTAACCAATGTGACGCACGCAGGTATCGTTTTTAACAATGAACATGCATCCATGAATAGGCATAGTTATCCATTTGCAGCGACTGTTTAAAAGAAAGAGATTTCTCTATTTAGATTAGTTGCATTATCATTTGATGTTATCAAATTGCCACCACTTGGATTTTGAGGACTAGTTAATAATATTTATCCATTCATGGTGTATAATGTTTACAGTATTTATTGCCATCCTTATATTGCATTTATCCATGAGGAAAATATTAGTTCTTATTTGTATCTTACATTAAAAAATGGAGGGACAAATTTCTCTAATAAGTGATTCATTTAGGAGGTATATACCCCCCCCCCCCAAAAAAAAAAAAAAAAATTCAAGTTTCTTACGGGTATGATTCTAACAAACATCCGGGTTTGTCTGCCTTTTGTTTTAAGATCCTACTTGCAGACGCGTGTATATGCCATATTAGATCCACCAGTATTAAGTCCTTTCTTTCGACCCAGGGGCCATACAGGGAGCCAATATTTTTATTCTGAGTTCTGTTGCGAGTCTTGTGACACTGTTTCTGATGGTCAAATGGGTTTTATTTGTTTTAGGGGCTCAACATTGGCCGAGTTTCTTACTGATGGAGACCCAAAAGCAGATGTGATGAAATCCATCGAGGAGTTGCAGCGGTTTGATCCTAGGGGTCCTGATGTTTGCCGAACACTGGCAACTCGCTACTCTAAGCAGTTGTTTGCAATCTACCAGAACAAAGAGGATCCCTTTTTTCTCCCATCTTGACATGGCTATGCGAGAAAGTCATTTCAATCCCTACTTTCTTGGCCTGTACATATAACCATAGTAGACAGTAAGCAACATATAGATACTCGTATTTGTTTTTGTGTGTGTGTGAATATTTTTCAGCTGGTGCTCATGTGGAGGGAGATGGACAGTAACTGGCTAGTTTGGAGCCAAACTGCAGGCTTCATTTTGTTTATATTGTCACTAGCTCTTGAATGAAGGATCATGGTGTTTTTTTGGTAGCCACTAGCCAATGTATAAATCAGCATACTGAAGATTCTTATTAGCTTCTTGTTAATGGCAATTTGGGTAATGAAATGTTAGTCTGATATGACAAAAATTGGTTTGAAACAAAATTAATAATTATTAATTTTATTTTATTGAAATGAATTGTTTAAAATTTTAAAAATATTTTAAACTGTCACAAATTATGGCACGGCTAGCAAATATAAATTTGGTTCCATTTTTTCTGATAATGCCTTTTTTTGTCATTTTTGTGGCTTAGAATTCAAGAAAGTAAAATATTTTTTATGCTTCTTCTACTCTAACATATAAATTTAAAATATTAGATGTGGATTTGAAGGATATAAAAAAATTTGTGGACGAGATGATTGCCTTGCAAGGGTTGGGAGTGGCAACAGGGCATTTGAAATAATTTAGAAAATTAGAAAAAAATTATATGGAGTGGGAAATTGGGTAACAAGGAAAGGCAGAGAGATTGGTGTAGGACCTTCTTTCACCATTGATTGAAATGGCATTTTCTGTAAGAATAAGGATAAACAAGAGATTTCACAAATTTCAGTGGGGCTATTTTGGGATGAAACGGGGCTGAATTATGTCAAATTGGAGAAAGGATTCTAAGACTGATTATAATCATTAATGATAAATATTATACCTGAGGAACCTTCCATTTCAACCGAGGAAAATAGGAAGGAAAACCGGTTGTGATTAAATTATAGGCAGGAAAATCTTTTGGAAGAAAATATTTTTCGATATTTGATATTTTCAGAGCAGAAATTCTTGTTTGGACATTATATGTTTAAAAATATAAATTTTACATTTATTTTATCTTACAATTTATCTCATCTTACTTTTTACCACCTCCTTTTTTCTAAAAAGAAAAACATCTCTGTTTCTATTTATTATATACATGAGATTTACTGATTTCATCTTTTTATTCATATATCAGTTACTTTTAAATTTATGTTTATGCATAATGAATATATAAAGAGTAAACATAATTTAACAATGAATTAATAATGAATTCTTTTATATTTAAAATTTTTCTCAACTTTGGAAAGCTACATTGCGAAAAGAAGCCTATTTTGCTGTAAATATTCAGAAATCATTCCCTTTAACGGAGACCCAAGAAAAGTGAAGGGCAAAATTGTAAAAGCCCATCCAGCTAATTAATGTATAAATAAATTTATTATGAAAATAAAGGTGACATAAAGAGCCAATTTAATACCCATTAAAATTCAACGGACGCCGTGCTGGCAACAGCGGAGAAATCAAATTTACGGAGAGAAGTGACAGGGGAAAGAACGGTCCCATGGGCGGGTAAGCCCCGAAACTTGCGGGTGGGCCCGAAATTCGTAGGAGCTGGCATTTTGTGGGTACTGTTTTTTTTATATAATATTTTTGCGGCCTCGCCGTTCTTCTCTCCCCACCACGCGCTCCGACTATATAAGGGCCTCCGTCGCCATCGATTCCCTCCACCTCTCTCCGCGTTCTTGATCAAAGAAAAGGATTTGTCTCTCTCTGGGGAACTCTGCGCCGACACCGGGTTGTCGTCGCGGAGTGACCGTCGCTGCTTCCTGAGTCCGAAAATAAGAAAGCTAGAAACGTGTGAGAAACAATAAAATACAGAGCAGAATGGCTTCGCGGGTAATGGTGGCAATGATGGCTTTTGTCCTCGCCGTGTTCCTCCCCGCCGCCGCAGTAGCTCAATCCCCGGTTGCAGCTCCAGCTTCGGCTCCCACCAGCGATGGTACGTTTACACATACACATGGATGTGTCTACTTTGTTTATACTACATAATATAACTTGCTTTCTTGTATGGTCAAAAGAGGGTGTTCGGTTTCGACAACCGTAACTGTGTGTAAAGGATTTAGAAAATAAAAAATAATTTGTTTACGTCAAGCACCTATTTAATCCATCAGTTTTCCTTTTTCTACCTCTTCTTCTTCTTCTTCTTCTTCTTCGTCATCAGCTTATTATTATTATTATTATTATTTTGAAATTTAGATGCATTATTGATGGATCTGGGTTGGTTTCGGACTTGACTGTGTGGCAGGAACAACTATTGACCAATTGGTTGCGTACATTCTAATGCTGGTGGCTTTGGTGCTGACCTACCTCATTCACTGAATACCATGGCTTCAATTCTCATCACCTACACCACTTTCTCAGAGGTGGTTTATAGATAAGATGGAGAGAGAGAGAGAGAGAGAAGATTTTACATTTTAAGATGGGGTGGTGACAGAGAAAAAAAAGAAGGAAAGAAATGACCGATGCCAAGTTGAATAGGAGAAGAATTTATGTGTTTTAAGGCTTCTGTAACTTTGTTAATGTTGTGGGTTTGCATCAATTGAATAATGCCCTGCGATTGTTTTAATTCCTATGTGTCCCAATTCTGCTTCCTCTTTCACTTTTGCCTAATGATTGTTTGTTCTGTTTAAGATTTTTCTTTGGGGGACATACAAGAACAAAAACCCGCGAGGTTACCCCTTAAAAAAGGAAGGACAAGAGAGAGAGCAAGAGACCGCAATTTCTCAGTACCTTGCATGTTTGGCATCATCAATATACCACATGGTCATCAGTTGCCACGTGTCTTTAGAAAAGGCTCACAAACAGCCGAGACAGCAATGCTGGGGAAAATAAGACACATAATTATATTTTCGTTATTGTTATTAAAAACCGTAGAACACTTCTTTTTATGTCGGATGATTATCTTTTTCATTATTGTCAAGCAGCCAATCCTACTTCCCGTTCCAGTTGTCTTCCAGTTTTTCTTCTTGTTTTTGGCTTTTAAGACAAACTCGTGATCCAAGAACTTATTCCCATTTTCTGTTTAAAAAAAAATAATAATATTCCCAATTTCCATAGCAGTTAAACTACCAAGAGAGTTCAGTATCCAACATTCAAGGTAGGTATGTAAACGGGTTGAATTCGGATTAAATCAGTCTGATCTGAATCCGAATTTAATTATCAATGTATATATCCAAATCCGACCCGAAATCTTATAGATTTCTACTTGTTATTACCGAATCCGAATCCGATAAAAATCCAAAATCTGAAAAAAAAATCCGATCCAAATAACTGTTAATAATAATTAAAATCAAATAATTAATAAGTATAAGATATATAAAATCAAATAAATTATTATATATGAATGATAAAAATTCATGTAAGATTTATGTTTAATTATTTTTATTTTATTAAAATATAAATAAAATTAAAAAATAAATTGTTATTTATGAATGATAAAAAAGAACTTTTGTTATATAATATATTACAAAAGTGATGATAGGATTCCAATATTTTATAAAACTATCAAGTTTTATTTGTATTATTATTAGAACTTCGAAAATTTTTAATCAATTTATTCAAGTGTTTCATGAAATTTCAAAAGTAATTAATTATTAAAAATAATACCCACTAGAAAAACTAAAATTATGAAAAATAAAAGAATATTATAAAATAGTTTAGAAAAAATATACATTATTCTATTAAATAAAATATCTCACAAATACAAATTAGTATATTATTAATTATAATGTCATATATATTATATTATATATAAAAGTATTTATTAATATATATAATTATTAATTAAATAAAAATTATTATTAAATTATTCGCATTCGGATTTTTAACAGATCGCATTGCTTAATTTCATATCCGGTCCACTTATTTCGGATTACGGATATTTATAATCGGATTTAATCTATCGGACATTTTAATCGTTAAACAGCCTAAAATTCGGATCGGATTCAGATCGAATTCAGATTAAAAATCCAACCCATTGACAGCCCTAATTCAAGATAATCAATGACCACTAAACTCAGCTTAATCATATACGCCCAGGATTTTGTCTAGGGGGGAAAAATTGCCCAAGACTTCCCCCCTTGAGAGAGTTGAAACCTGAAAGAGAGACTGCAAAATGGGTGTTGAATTTCTCTGGAGACTTTTGTTTCGAACTAAAAAGTTGGCTTTCCAACAAAAACCCACAACCACAATTTGTTGTTTGGCATGGGTAAAAATAGCCTCAGAAACTCCGGGGACAAAAAGCGCTTTAAACTAAACTTGATTAGGGAAAACCAACTTCTTCATACACTCTAAACACCAGAAAAGGTCAGCCTTTTACGTCTTACAGAAAAGCCCGAAGCCAACAAAGCCATAATGCAAAAACTTGTGCACTCACAATTGATCCATATCTGCTTAATGTGATTGCATAATCTGATAATTTTCTTAAAACAAACGTCCCACCTTTCACCTGTTCATAACAGTTAGAAGGTCTCATCTTCTTACATTTGGACTCGAAACAGGAGTTAAGAGAACTGAGACCAGCTCAGACAAAAATTGGTTCCTATGACCAGAAAAATGTTACAAAACCATCAGTCAGAAAAAGTAACAGCAAAAAAGTAAATACTGTTTCTTATTTTCCACAGAAAAAAATAAGGGATTGGGAAGAGCGTCTACTGTGGACAAAACTGCTCTCCTTTATGCCATCATATCCTCCTAACTCTTACTCTGTTTGATCCTATTATGTCTCTCAAAGCCTTGAGCATCTAGCTATGTAACAGACCTTCCATGAAGGGAGAGGAACAACCTAGGAAGAAGAAAAGCTCTACATCTTGTCATGTAGTTGCATGGTGACCATGTATAACATGCTTCACTACTTCATAAAATGAAACCACGATCCCAACGGAAGGGCCTGCCCGTCCAACGCGAGGACCAACTCCTGTAAACAACCCTCTCAAGCCTCCATCCCTGCATCAAACAGAATTTTAAGTTGAGATAGACCAATAGGTCAAGGTTGCTTGACCACATTGGTCCAGCAGTGGAGTAGTAGTCACAGAGCTACATGTTATTTAGATCAAACCAAGTTCTAAACATATTATGAACAATGAGCAAAGTCAAAATATGTAGAAGCATACCTCCACACTTCCATCAGTGTTTGCCTCGTTGTCATCCTTAATGCCCTGACAGGATCTTTCTGATAAAATACAAGGCAAAGAAAAACAGAGAAAATAATAATTGTTAGCAGTGCCAGCGAAATAGATGACACCTAGGCAGACTACCTGCAATTTCGTTTGAAGTTCCAACACTCATGATAATTTGTACATGACATCTAAATATGATGTGATAATCTTATCGCCTAAAATTCCACCATTTCTATCTAAGCAGCAAGTCAGCAACCCACAAAAGGTAAATTGTTATGGATGGTATGGATCACAAAATAAGGAAGTCAATGGCGCCAAAAATGGGAAGGAAGACTAAATAATTACTTAATTCCTAATTAAGTAAGTCAATGACGCAAAAAATGGGAAGAAAGACAAATAATAATTTTATTCCTCGTTAGAGAGTTTATTTTAGTAAGTATTTTTATTGCAATTTAAATCTTTAATTTTAGTTTTCCTCTTTTTGTAAAAATAATTTCCTTTATAATCTTTCTAACGAGCCTAAGGTTAGGTGTGGAGGAGAACGTGAAAAAAATAACACCAGAATACATGGAGAGCAGCTAAATGCATGCTCGTGAAATGTAACATTCCATACATCACACTAATGCAAGAAACTAGCTCAAGTATTGACAAAGGGAGAAAAACCTCAATTTGCCTCCGGGTTTTTGCAACATCAAGTGGACAAGTAGCAGCAGCAGCAAGGCTTCCTGCTACAAAACCAGCAGAGAAATTTGCCCCAAGGAGAGTAGCTGTGTTGGATTCATTTCCAGTTAGACTAAGAAGCCTTCTTCTGATCTGTCAATATTACTCAAGATCAGTAAAATTTAGAAGATAAGGAAATTGTGGATAAAACAGATCTTGTAACAGTTTTAAAAGAATTAATTCTCACAGGCTCAAGGGTTGACCAACAGATTGCAGAGAAAGGAACATCACGAGCAAGCTGTGCCCCAAGGCCTGTCCACAGGACACGTAGTTCTGCACTGCAAAGCAAAGACCGTTAATACAATTTAGATGTTGAAAGAGCAATAAATACGACACTATATAGGAAAAGTTCAAAGATCTTACTAACACAGACCACTTGACTGATTATTCAATCTTTTAATGGGAAAGAAATGGTTGAAGTAAAACCAAACATATTGGACAGGCTAATAGTAGGAAGTTAATACAACGGTCAATGCCTGGTTAACCAAGCATGGATTTCAGAAGCCCAATAAACAAAACAGAGGCAGCAACGGCCTATCTAGGTCACCAGTCAAAGTTAATGCACACATTTAACATTTCTTTTAGATCATGATTGTCCAAGAAATCAAAATATTTGTAGAATTGTTCTGAGTCTTTATAGACTTACAATTTTTTTGAATGTTACTTGTACTATTGACCTGGGAGACAACTTCAAATAAAGTCTTCCATACACCAGGAGCCTTCTTACCAGTGTGAACCTCCTTAAATGCCTGTTAGAAGCACCATTAAAAAGGGAAGTGACTTGGACGCCATCATTTAAAGCAATAAGAGACACAACAGTGATGAATTGTAAAAGAGCAAGGATTTGTATATTAAATAATAATTAATGATTTATTGCAAGAAAAGAATTTACGAACATTAAATAGAGAATAACTCAGTACCTGCATACGTGTTCTAGCAAGTTCGATAGGGTAGCAAGTCATGCAAGCTAATGAGCGTGCTAATGAACCTGCCACTAAAGGGGCATAAGGTGTCATGCTAGGAGTATTTCTTTCCATGAATTGTTCCAACTGGTTGCGGATAATGTCATAACATGGAAGATAGATCCCAACCTACTCAAAAGGACGAGATTTAACATTAACAAAATCACACATTGATCGAGCTAGAGGTGGAAATAATGCATCTAACAATTCTCCAGCAATATATTGGCAACGCAATAGGCCTTGGAGTCATCGAGGAACTCACAGTTGGTACAGCAAGAGCTAGGCCTGCATTTGTGCCTCTCCATAACCTTGCAACCCTTCCTGCAAAACAATTTATATTCATGGTAAACATAAAACTCTTAATAGAAGGAAAACAAGCAATTAAGTCTCAGAACTATGTCTCAGAATTATTTCAAAGAGCAATTCTGCCCTTATAAAATGAAAACACAACAGCGGTCAGCCATAAACCTAAATTGTTACTAGTATGCAGAAAATGACAGAAATTATCTACAAACCTGACGAACAATTTTGTAGAATACATCCAAAGTTCTTTGTACTGGAAACAATCAGGAGGACAGATAGCTACGGTACCACAAAAACCAGCACGGGTGCATGATGGTGAACACCTTAGATCTGCAAACATCTGAATGAAAATATACCAGAGCTAAGTTAATATTATGAAGCATCATAAAAGTATAGTAAAGAAGTAAAGGAAGTCAGGTCACATGAAGGTCGTGTGAAAAGGGGAAAAAAAGGGCAGAAGCCACATATGGACTTTTAAACAGAACTTCTAGTACAAATTTGTCCAATCATATTTCAATAATTTGATAAATAACATTATCATTTAGATAAAACAGAGATTTGTTCTGTGCCTAATTTATCAGCCATTTCTATCACATCCTTGTAAATTCTCCATCTGAATTTAGAAAGTAAATGATGGGAAACAAAACATGCAGACTTAAAATTATGTACGTTTCCTTAATGAGACAGAAAAACTAATAGAGAACAAACCATGTTTGGTCCAGAAAAGGCCATACGGTTGATGACATTACTTAGTGGATGAGAGTAAGGAACTCCAGCAGCCTGTGCTTGCAGCCTTGTCTGCAATGCATGAGAAATTTTTCAGCACACGTTTAATTCTTACAAACTAAGAACTGCTAACAGTATTCAATAGTTTAACAAATACAGATTAGAAACTTTTTCATAATTTAAAGTTTATTAGCATCACCATAACAGATATCAAAATCAAGTTAGTACATTGATCTGAAAGTATGCCATGGTTTGTCTTCCAGAGAAATGATCGAAATGGTTATAAGAAAAGTGTAGAAGATAAAAGCATAACTGAGATAGAAAGAACCCTATCATTAGCATTGACGCAAATGATGGAACTGAAAAAAAAAAAATTGTGGAGAAATATATTGTATTTTCCCCATCCATGAATAAAACCAATTGTAATGGAGAAAAAATCATGTTGCTTCTTTCACAATGAAACTGAAAATAAAATGATAAAATCATTAGAGGTGATGGACTTGCAGTGGTTCTCACGAGGGGTTAAAAACCCCCTTTACCCTTCGAGTAATTGTCTATAGTTTAACAGTTCTATTTCACAAATTTAGCAGGCTTCATATAGTCAATAATAGTGTTTACAGTATCGAGATCAATGTTGTTAAATTGAAAATGTTAGTGATTTTAGTGTTTGAACATTGATTTCTCAATTATCTTATTTAATTTTGGTCTTATCACTATCGTACTAATACTATAGATTGAACTTGTATTTTGTGTATATTTGAATCAAGGGGAAAAGCAAAACCAAGCAATGAGCATAATCACAGCAAACACGGATGATCAGAAATCAGAGACACAAGGACAGCATAAATGGAGAATATAATCGAAAAGAAAGACCTTCGCAACGTCAAGTGGATTGACAAGGATCGCCGACAGACGCTGCACCAGCAGCAGAAAATGCTCTCTCAGCAAGACCTAGATAACCATCAGACGTAGTATTGGAACGTTGAGGTTGACGATGTAAAGTTTCATCTCCTTCTGTTGCCATCGAAATTGTCATCAATGACACATTGCCGCCGATTTCAACTCTCGATTTATGCTCCTCACTCATCCATGGAGTTTGAGAAACCTCCGATTCTTGTACCATTGTATTTGATCCTCAATCTAAGCCTTCTCTCTCTCACTCCACTGCCAAAACCTTAATCTAACGGATGTTAACCTGTAACATGCGGTTATACATTATCAGTTTGCAGCATTTTCAGAAATTTGGGCAAAAAACAATTACATAATCAATCAAACACAGACACATGTACAAGTTTATGTAACATAATTCAATCAAAGATTTTAAGCTTCGAAATTGACCTAGTAAAAATGGTTCTATAATTGTTTTTTTTCGGAAACACAATCAATCAAATATAGAACAAATCCCTAGCATATCCACAGAAACAGAAGCAGAGAGTGAACGCGAATATTACACTTGGAAGAAGAATATCCTCTAACGAAAACGTAAACAGACAACTTGGAGAAGAAAACTTGTGATGTTAGCCCCGGTAATTTGCTTCCGGAGCTAAAATCCGATGGTCTCTCCGAGGAGATAAAAAAAAACCGAACGGGCATCCAAGTTGGTTGGATACAGATGTATAGACACGGGCAAGAGAGCGCCACAGAACAGAACTCTCTGGAACTAGGGCAGCGTTTGGGCCACGCCGCTAAAGGAAGAAAGGACTCCGTCTCCTAATTTTGTTCAGAAGTCAAATAAATAAAAAAAATCCGAATTTCAAAATCCGGCTAGAATTTGGGAGTTCGTGTTTTTTTGACAAACACGGCCATCCGGTTCCCAGCGACAGGCTGACGGTGGCGCCCTAGGGTTTTCTATTTTTGCATGAGAAGGTTGAAATTTGGAAAATAAAAATATTAAATAATATAATTTAAAGATGGAAAAACTATAAAAATGAAATATACATACAAAATAAATCTATTTATTTGCTTTTAATATTTTTCTGTTTTAAATATTCACAAAAGATAAATGATTAATTGATATCACGTGTTAGTATAAAACACCTACACCACATTTTACACCGTTGATTTGCTCAAAATCAACAGTATAAATTAATTACAGTAATCTTTCACTAATTTTTAATAATTAATTTAAATTTAAATCAATTGTAATTAATTTATACCATTGATTTTGATAAAAGTAATAGTGTAAGATGTGGTGTAAATCTTTACACTTACCCCTAGTATCAATTAATTCATTCTTTTCACAAAAATGGTTTTGGACTCATAATTAGTCATCCAATTAAAACTCCCAGGAAAAAATCAAAGGGCGGAAAAACTTTAGTCCAATGTTTTGAATATTTTCCAAAAACCAAATTTGGTCATCTTTAGGCAGATCCATAAAATATTAAAAACACTAAATGCATGATATTTAATAATAAATACTTTTTGAAAACTGCTATTTCGTTTGTTTGATTGAATTTTTTTTTTTAGCTATAGAAATTAATTTGTTACAAATTTTTATATTAAAAAATAAAAACAAAGACATCACATTGCATTACATGTTTTGGTATTATAAATATTATTTAACACAATTTTTGATAATTATACAAAAAAATTTATACATAATTTATGTTTTTTTCTTATTATTTTGTTTAATATGTAAGAAAATATATCAACTTTATGAAAATCTAATTTTAATATTTTAAACATTAAAAATGTAAATAATTATAAATATATAGCATCTATTTTTAACATCTATATGCAACATTTTTTGGGTACATATTGGAGGCCTTATACGTGACATTTTTAATAACCTATAAAAACGTCAATCTTTTTTTTTTAAATAATAGAAGGGTGATATCTAACAACGCCCGCGCGCCCCCAACCGCCACTTTTGTTCCATCTGGCATCTTCGGACGAAGAGAAGGCCCGCAAAAAGTTCTACGGAGGATTTAAATGGGCCAACGTTCTACAATTGGATTGGGTCTCCCACCTTGGCGCGGCCCACCCAATAGAGGAAATTTACTTATTTAGCCCGCCTCTTTCCCCCAAGAAAAGAAGGAAAAGAAACTCTCCCATGAAAATTGGGCGCAATTTCAGTATGTGAGATATCTGATATATAACACCCCTTCACCTTTTATTTTAGTTATAAAAAATTTTTGGCTAATAAATGAAATTTTGAGTGGGAGTATGACGTTAACCACGTAACGGGTCCTATCTGATGTTTTGATAAATAGAAATAAAATAATTTTTTATAAGCAACCAATTTCTAGTTATATGGAAATAATTTAAAATTTGAGCCATTTTAGAAGGAAATGATAATACCACACAACAAGTTTTCTTTTTTTGATATGATCACGTGGTAAATTATTAATCATATTTAAACTTTCGACATTAGATAATTCAAAATTTAAGTTAAGACCATTGTATTTAAACAAAAGCTGATTAAGAAATAAAGTAAACTCAATTGTCCTGGCCCTTCCCCGCGGGACGAGAAAAGTTTCTTTTTTCTTTTTTCATTACATAAAGGGTCAAAATATCAAAAAAAAAACCAAATTAAATTAAATCACATTACAAAATTTTGAAAAATAGAGATTTTCATCAAATCACATATGAAAAGGCTCCTCAACTAATTAACGATAAGTTCAATCTTTCAAACTAAAATCGTATAAAAGCTTATGATAGACATAAAATTTGCATTGCTATCATTTTTCTTTGTTACATACTTTATCTCCACTCATTAATTTTAATAAAAAAGAGCTTAATTCTAGATAAAATTATAACCCAAATTAATTTGGTAACGAGCTTTTCAATATCAGGTCCAATAAAGATTTAGAATCCTTCCTACAAGTTTGAAGGAGATAGCCCCGTTGAAAGTTATTCGAAAAGTTTGTTGAAGGTTATTGAAAAAATTTAAGTTTTGGAAAATTGGCAACAGTGAGAAATTTGCCTTTGAAATGATAAATGGATTAACCCGGACTTAACCCTTACTAGTTCTAAAGTTAGCGATAGTAGGGTCCTTGATAGGTGCAAAGTTACTGAGATGGTGGATAGTAATGGAGAATGGAAGTAGAATCTGCTCAGTGAGCTCTTACCCGCTGAGAAAATTCACAAGCTTCATGTTGTTTTGCCCTTTTCTCTAGTGCATGGGCCTGACAAATTAGTTTTGCCAGCGGAGGGTGGTGGTGAATTTAATATTAAGAGTGCTTACAAGATGATGTAAAGACACTCAGAAGAGTCAAGTCAGCAAGGTTAGAGTACTATCCAGAGGCTCAAGGTACCAAAAAGGGTTAGAATTTTTGTTTGGTTGATATTGCGCAGTAAGCTTCTCGCTGATTATAGAAGATCAAAATGGAATTGTTGTTATCTAGGATGTAAGGAGTGTAGAGCTATCGTTGAGTCTATCATCCATGTTATCAGGGACTATCAAGTGACAGTAGAAGTGTGGGTCAATTTAGTGCCTTCCTCTTTAAGGGCTAGCTTATTTATGTTGGAGGATAAGGAATGGTGCGATGCAAATCTATAGTCATCCTCAAACATGGGTTTGGGCGAAGAATGGGTAGCAATTTGGGCAATCGTGTCCTCGTACATTTGGGACTGGAGAAAGAAGTGTATCTTTAAAGATGACTTCGTTGGGCCAGCAAAACTCGCTAAAGTTATTAAGTGGTGAATGACAACGAGCAAACAGTCGAGTTCTGGAAGTACGGTCCACGCTAGTGCCAATGCATAGGGATAAAGTTTTCTAGTTACTTCAGGATGTGAGCTGGATTAAACTAAATATAGATGAAATGTCAAAATCAAATAATATGTAAGCAGGTTGTAAAGGTCTTTTAAGAGACTATAGGGAATGTTGGATCAGGGCTTCTCCAAGAACACTGGAATAGTGAATGTGCTGGATGCTGAAGCATGGAGAGTTTTGGAGGGTTTTAAAATGACTTGGAATTTGGGTTTTATAATAATTATCGTTGAGACAAATTTCAAAATTCCGATAGACTTTTTGTCTTAGAAATTGGCTAATACCTCTAGGTGAATACTATTTTTGGATATAATTAAATATTTCATTGAGAAAAATTAGATAGTGGAGGTCAAGTATGTAACGAGAGAAGTTAATAGTGAGACTGACTTGTGACCAACTTAAGCTTATCACATGATTTAGTCTTAAGGATTGGAATGTCCTCCAACGAATTGAAAGAATTTTTCTTTCCATTAGGTCGTGGAGTTTCTACTCCTGCGATTCAACAATATAGCTTTCTTTTTTTCGGGACTTTTGCCTCCACTGTGACACTCCCCCCCCCCCCCACACCACCCCCCCCCCCCCCCCAAAAAAAAAAAAAAAAAAAAAGGTTTAGAATCCTCCGCGGAAGGGAGAAGTTGGTTGTCAAAACAAAACAGCAAACAATTTAATTTGTCATGGGCAACCAAGAAAACCAAAAAGATGAAGCGAGATGACAGCTACTGCGAATAATCCAAAATTTCCAGAGTAGAGACAGTAAACGAAATTGTGCCAGAAACATCCTTTCACAAACTACAATGATTTTCAAGACTGATCCGTCTGTCTATAGATAAGACCCCTCCCCAATGTTGGGATTCTCATCGAGGTTCCGTCCTTATATATATATATATATATATATATATATATATATATGAATTAATTTCAAATGGTAGCCTAGCTTCCAATTCATTTATCTATTTTGACTTATAATAAGAGTGTTTTTCTGATTTTAAAAAAGAGAGAAAATTTATGAGATTATTATAATTGGATAGCTAAAATGGTGAGAAAATATTAGATAAATTAAATATTGTTTGAATTAAAATTATGAATGAGTTGAATTTTAATTCAAATTTGTTTTGATTTTTATTATTTAAATTTAATTAAATTATTCAATAAATTAGATTTAATTATAAAAATCTCTTAAATTTGAATAAATAAATCGAACATAAAATTAAATAATTCAATATATTAAAATTTTGAAATTAAAATTTAATAATAAATTTTATTAAATTAATAATCTCATACATTAATAAATTAAAATTTATAATAACTAAATTAAAGAAACTAGCAAATTTTAAAATTAACATAATTGATAAAATAGAATTGAGAGTGCTATTTTTTTGTCAGATTAGATTTCTATTAAATTTTAGATTATTTATAAAATTCGAATATAGATAAGACTTTAGATTCAAACCAATCCAATTTGATCCAAACTTGACCAATTAATAATCCTAATTTGAGTCTCTTCAGAATACTTGAAATTGAAAATAAACCAAAATTTAGATATTATTTACTCATAGAAAAAAGGAAATGTGACATTAACCCAAACCCTTAATGGGTTTTATTATTTAATTGTTAACACGTTAGTTTCTATTGAAATTTAAAACAAAGTCAATTTAAGCTTATATATAATTAGACTATCGCTGAGAGAATTTAGGGGATAGTGCTGTTTGGGCATATCCCTGGTTTTTACTAAGCAAAAGAATATCTCCGTGGATGATTTATTTACTAATTTCTTGTTCCAACCCAATACCAAGACCTAGTTTTAAACGTCCATGAATTAATTTCCGATGCTTCCTAACGCCTCTAACTATATAAAACCCCCCACTGGCACCACCTTCGAGCACCGGCATAAACACTACTAAGCCTATCACCGGCGGGAAAAAAAATGGAAAAAAATAATCTCGCCGTGCTCAACGCCCTCGACTCCGCCCGAACCCAATGGTATCACCTCACGGCCATCGTCATCGCCGGCATGGGCTTCTTCACAGATGCCTATGACCTATTCTGCATCTCCGCGATCTCGAAGCTCCTCGGTCGGCTCTATTACTACAATCCGCAGAAGAATGCCAAGCCCGGCAAGCTCCCGACGAAAGTCAACAATTTTGTTGTCGGAGTGGCCATCGTGGGAACCCTCGCCGGCCAGCTTGTATTTGGCTGGCTGGGAGACAAGCTTGGCCGGAAGAAAGTTTATGGGTTCACGTTGATTCTCATGGTCTTCTGCGCCATTTGCTCCGGCTTATCGTTCGGGTCGACCCCCAAGTCGGTGATGACCACGCTTTGCTTCTTCAGGTAAGGAGCAAGTGATTGCTGTATATTTGTAATATCTATAAGATCAGTTGGAATTTGTTTCGGAAAATTGTTTTTCTCTTGCAAAACCTATTTACAAATTGTCTCCAAAAAGTGTTTGTTCAAAATTTCAGAGAGTGATATATTTTAGAAAATAACAAAATATTGTTTTCAAGTTCACGAGAAATTACCCCCCTAAATAAATAATGAAAATGACATCAAAATAATTCAATAATTTTAAATTATTGTATTATCTGAAACATAAACAACCAAAAAATATATAGGATTATTATAATACTCTTTGTTGGAAAATTATTAACTATTTATTTGTAACGAAAATAAAATGTGGTGACCGTGCTATCACTCCCTTCTTAAGGTTTTGGCTCGGGTTTGGCATCGGTGGTGATTACCCGCTCTCCGCCACTATCATGTCGGAGTACGCCAACAAGAAAACACGAGGAGCCTTCATAGCTGCTGTCTTCGCCATGCAAGGCATGGGACTCATCTTCGCTGGCTCGTCTCCATGATACTTTCCAAGCTCTTCCTCATGAACTACGAGGGACCCCCCCTACCATGTTGACAACGTCTTCTCCACCGAGCCCCAGGCCGACTTCATGTGGCGAATCGCGCTCATGATCGGAGCTCTGCCGGCCCTCTTGACCTACTACTGGCGCATGAAGATGCCGGAGACAGGCCGATACACTGCTCTCATCGAAGGCAACGCAAAACAAGCCGCGATAGACATGGGAAAGGTTCTCGACATCGATATCTCCGAAGATCAGGAGAAGCTGCAACAGTTCAAATCTAAGAACGAGTACCCATTGTTCTCCAGCGAGTTTTTCAAGCGACACGGGCTTCACTTGATCGGAACTGCGAGTACCTGGTTCTTGCTGGATATAGCTTTCTATAGTCAAAATTTGGCCCAGAAGGATATTTTTCCGGCGATGGGACTCACTAGCAAAGCTGAAAACGTTAGTGCTCTTAGGGAGGTGTTCCAGACTTCCAAGGCCATGTTCATCGTCGCCCTTTTTGGCACCTTCCCAGGTATGGACGGGGATTTACGATTTAATTCTTATCTCAGCTCGGGTAAAATTCCGTTGAAAACAGCCTAACATTTGTCAAAATCGTTAAGGAATTGTGTGGTTTCTCCTTCATCTGGATTCTTATGAAAACAAATCTTAAGAACAAAAAAAAAGGAAGGATTTTAGGGCCTTCCAGCAGCAAATCCGGGGGAAAAAAAACTAATTAGAGCTTTTGAACAAAAAAGAAAATATCAGACTTTTGCAATTGAAGATTTCATGACTCCTGACAGTTGAAAAAAAATAAATAAATAAACCAAACATCTAAACTACACCTACTTGGTCGAGAAGAAGTACGAAAGTGTTATCAAAATAAAAGTCTCAAAATATCAAACATTTTTTAACCTTAATTATAAGTAAACTTTGGTAAATCACTTAAAGAATTACATATTTGCATTTCTTTTAATAAACTCGTGTCGTGATGAATATTTTCAGGCTACTGGTTTACGGTCTTCTTCATCGAGAGCATCGGCCGTTTCTACATCCAGCTAGTAGGCTTCTTCATGATGTCGGTCTTCATGCTGATAATGGGGATCAAGTACGGGGACCTGAAGGGCCACCCGGACAACAAGTGGCTCTTCGCGGTGCTCTATGGCCTGACATTCTTCTTCGCCAATTTTGGCCCCAATAGCACCACATTCGTCCTCCCTGCCGAGCTATTCCCCACTCGCCTCAGGTCCACGTGTCACGCCATCAGCGCTGCTTCCGGCAAGGCCGGTGCCATGATCGGAATCTTCGCGGTCCAAAGCTACACTCTCGGTGGCGAACCCCATAAGATCAAGAAGGCCATGATTGTGCTGGCGTTCACCAACCTGCTGGGCTTCGCTTGTACCTTTTTGGTGAGCGAGACTAAAGGAAGGTCTCTGGAGGAAATATCCGGCGAAGACGGCGGATTAGAGGAGAACGAGACCCAGATGACTAGTGCCCAGATGGCTAGGGTGCCCTCGGCTCGCCAGCACCAGGAGACCACATGGGAATGAGCCTTATCGTCTGTTCGGCTGACAGAAATTAAGTGAAAATGAATCCGGCAAGTCTGCACCTGGTTATATATATGATATTTAAACTCGTGGGGTTTAATAAAGGGGCAAAGAGTTTGTGTCTCTTTGCATCAAGGCTGTATTTTAACTTGCAAGGAGTCTCCCGCACGAATAAGAAGAGATGATGAGGTGACTGTTCGAATTATTAGAGGGAGTTTTTTTTTTTTTGATTTGTTGTTTTTCTTTCGTGAGAGAGTGATGAAATAAATGTGCAAAGGGGTAACAGTGGATTATGACGTGCTTTTAATTTAATATTTTAAGTTTTTTCCATGCAATTAAATCGGAAAATTAAAATCTGTTATTGCTTATTTTTCTTTAATTATGTCTGACAAAAAGCTTTAGCTTAATTCAGAAAGAGAAAAGAAAAAGGAAACTCCTGAGCATAATATAGAAAAATCCGACTCTGTTAGCTGGTTGTTAGACCCATTTAATTTTGTATTTAGATTTTTCTACTCAAATCAGATAAAGTGATTAATTTTTAAATCTCATTTGATAAAAAATAAGTTTTAAAATTATTTATGCGATTCATTTTGTTATAAATTATAAAATCAATTTCTGACCCCTTCCTTCTCTTGAATTTAAAATTTTTAATTAAGAGCATAAAAAAATTGGTCCAATCAATAACAAAACCAAACTGACGTGTTTGATTTTGTTCAAATTAATTTTCCATGTTAAATGTATGGTTTGCCTTAGATTTAAAAAAATTAAAAGTAAAAATTTTATATTAATTTAAAGTTGTCATTTTCAAAAATGGATTTAAATCAAAGTAAAATTAATATTTGCTTTTGCTTCTAACGTAATGAATGAATGATTTGTTTTTTTTATTTTTTTTATGTCGTTGGAATTTTGGACGATTTTTTCTCATTAAAGTCAGTGTACTTATTTTTATTATTAAAAATATATTGTATATTCGAATATTTTATCAATTTTGTATTTCATTTAGTGTGAAATTTTATTTATTTATAGTAATTTTAAAATAAACTAAAAAATTTTAAAAATGAACCAAGCCCAATAATAATTAGTTTTGAATTTGGTTGATTTTTATTATAACTTTTTAAAAATAAAATGAGCTTGGTTTGATTTTGTTTAAAATTCAATAAGGAATTACCCATATTGAACCATGGATGTAACCTGTTCACGGGCCTAGAACCGGCCCGGACTAGAACCGAACCGTCGGTTATAGTCTTGAAAAAATATAAATCAGGACCAGAACCTTGAAACTTAGTCCAGTTTTGGTTCCGATTAGGATTCATGCTGGTTTCAAGCTGATTTACGATTTCCATTTTGGTTCGGGCTAGTTCATGGTTTCAGACCCGTTTGTTCCCGGTTCATTAATGGTTCATTTGTGGTTCCGGTTTATTAACAGTTCGGTTTCCAATTCGTTCACCGTTCAGTTTTGATTTTGATTTGTCTGCGGTTCGGTTCGGTTTCAATTTGATTTTGTTAAAAAAAATTATTTATTAACTTATAAATTATTTGAAATTCTTTAAATAATCTATTTTCTAATATATTTAAACTATTAAATATTAAAAGATAGCTTTTCTTTTTATATATATATATATATAAATTAGCTACTTTAATTTATTGATTAATTGATGAAACTCATGACTCTTCTAACCTTCTAATTTTTTATTATGTACAATTAAATGTGTGCAAATCACAAATTTGGTTTGATTTTTTATAATTTGGTTAGGTTTTTTGGTTTTAATACTTTAAAAATCAAACCAAACCCATTTAATTATAAACCAAAACAAACAAAACCTAAAATTTCAATTTGATTTGGTTTGATTTTAAGTTAGATTTATTAATATTTAAAAAATATTTAAAATAATTTTTTTATTATTAAATATGTGTATATATACATATATATGTATGTGTGTGTGGTGTGTATACTCATATAAATATAAAATATATATATATGCATGTATATGTACACATATATATGGGTATATATAAATCATAATATTAGTTTGGTTTTTGATAATTAAGTTTGAGTTTTTAGTTTTTTTTTTTTAATACTTTAGAAACCAAACTAATCTAATTTAATTATAAATCAAACTAAACTAAACCTAAAATTTCAATATGTGTATGTATATGTATTTGTATATATATACATAGATATATACATAACACATATATATTCGTAAAAATATAAAATTTGCAAGTGTGTGTATATGCATAAATACGAAAGTACATGTATTTACCTATTTATATATATGTACATATATACATACATATATATATTTACATGTGTGTGCGTGCATGCATATGTATATGTGCGTGTGTATGGATATATTTATATATATTATAAATATATGTATATGTATATATACTTATATTTATATGAATGGATAAAATTTATATATGTGTGTGTATATATAAGTATGTATGTATGTATGTGTGTTTGTGTACACATATATATTTATATAAATATATGTATGTGTGTGCGTATTTTTTTATGAAACAAAATATTTTTAAAATTTTAGTTTTTTTTGTTTAGAATGGTTTAGTTTTGGTTTTTTGACCAAAACCAAACAATAATTTTGAATTATTTTTTTAATTCAAATCAAACCAAATTAAATTTAAAAAAACCAAACCAAAAATAAAAAATTAGTTTGGTTTTGCACACCCCTATGTATAATATATTTTATTTTAACTTAAAATGAAAAAATAGAAAAATTTTAAATTATAAAAATTAAACTTTTAAAATACTAAATATTTAACGGTTTATCATGTTCATTTACAATTATGGTTTACGGTTCGTACACGATTTCAGTTCACGGTTCACTCACGATTCTGGTTCACAATTCACAGTTCACGATTTATTTCCGATTCCGGTTCACAGATTTCTTTACAGTTCCAGTTTCCATTCAGAAAAAAGCTAAATCTTAATTCGACTATAAACTTTCACAATTCAAAATTAGACCAAATTAAATATTACCAATTCAATCTAGTCTGATCTGATTTTTTTTAAGTACGAACTAGGCCGGACCAGTTCACGGTCCGAATTTTAACCGTGAACGGGGATGCATGATTTTAGCTCCTATGTATAAATAAAAAAATAAAGAAAATAAAGGCGGAGGGCTGTTTGGAATCTAAAATTGTTGTGTCCCGGTTATCGACGTCGACTTCTAGTACAAAGGGTAAATATGTCAAACCAAATCGCCCGGGAAATGGAATCCAAATTCCCGCGAACCAAATTCCGAACTATCCACCCCGTCACCAAACACGTCGGGTATTGAGTACGCACTAGAGCACCAAATTGAAGCCAAAGGAGGACCCACTTCCACAAAGGCCAAACGGGGGAAAAGGAAATTGGCCAGACAAACACCACACAGCCCCCTCTCTCTTCGCTTTTCTCTTCTACCAGCTTCGGATATACTTTACCCAGGACTGCGGCGATCCTTCATGAATGGGAAATGGAGATCGAAGAGATCGAAGCAGTGCTCGAGAAAATCTGGGATCTCCACGACAAACTCAGTGATGCCATCCTCTCGATTTCCGAGCTCACTATCTTAATTGCATCAAATCCCGTAGCAAGTCGGATGATTCTCCGCTCCACGAAAAGAATAAGCCCTTCCCCAAAGGAGGCTATAACGGTGTCGCTGGAGATGACCATCGCCGGAATGGGTTCGTATACGTGAAGGGTTTCCAAGTTGACGGCGATGAAGAGTATTCTGCGATTCAGGAGGCGAGGAGCCTCAACGCCATACGTACAGCCCTTGAGAACCTCGAGGACCAGCTCGAGTTCCTCCACGTGAGTATCGGTATTCCTTTTTATTTCTTATTTTCCTTTGGTTGGGCCTTTTTCTCTGAAATTCGTTTTTGATTTCTAGGGGCTTCGCTTTCATTTGAATGTCGGACAAGATAAGGGGTGAAAACTGTGTTAGTTTTACTTGAAGATGTTGTACTAGGCTCTGATGTGTGATACTTAATGGTACATATCGGATTTAGATTGCGCCTTTTCCCCCTTTCTTCGAACTGCAGCTTTCGTTTGTTTCCATATTAGTTTAAATGATGAAGATAATAGGAACTCTGATTTTACTGAGACTTGAAGAAGGTCTGGTAGTGCTTTCAACGCTGGAATTTGTTGGCTCTTGTTGTTTCAAAATTGATTTGCAGAGAATTTAGGGCTTTGATTAACGCACAGAAGGATTCAGGACTTTGGACTTGGAGAAAGGAAAAGGGTGAAAGTTGAAGATGGTATGTGTGCTTTCAACACTATGGTGAACTGTGACTTAATAGATAGGAAGAAGACAACTAAAATACTGCAAGAGTCTCACCTACTTTTACAGGAATCACTTCCCAGAGTATGCAGCAAATCTTTTATAGGTTACGATCTTATTTCGACTAGACTATGATTTGAAAGAAAAAGAGGATTTTATGTTTAGACTAAGGTATTATTTCGAACATAATTAAACATTGACAAAATGGATTGATAAAATAAGACAACCTACGTGACAAATGGTGATCTGCACACCGCAAGTTTGGCAATTTACAAGATTATCAAATTTTCTTGATAACTGAACCCTAAATAAAAGCTACAAGATATATATGGCTGCCAGCTGTCTCATACAAAATGTAAATAAATTGAGGCAACAAATTGATATACACGATTGTATAAATACTATAAAAACCCATTACATGCCCTTAGCGAAGTTTCACGTTGCCATTCTCTGCTGCCCATGTTGCGTGCATCATCAACTCTCGTAATTGCCTCTGGTTTTTGACACGCAGTTGTACGTAACAAAACAACATTCTACCAATTTTATATATTGTGAAAATTTCAAAGTTTATGACACAAGATTAATTTCTGCATCAGATTAATGTTAGGCAGGCTTACATGTAACTATTTGGATTGATTTTGTATTTTGTCTTGTTTTACACACACACACACACACACCCCCACACCCCCTAAACTATAGAGATTGAAACAGTGAGGTAGAAGGGTAATGACTGTTGTGAATCAAACGTTGAATACATGACCTTTGGTCTGTTTGAGGGTTTCACCTACCTTTTATTTTTATTTTTATTTTTTTTTTCATTGGGTTGGGGAGGGAATGGAGGGTTTTATGGAATGGGAAGGAGGGTTTTAATTCTGTAATACTTTACTTTCACTGGAGGATAAACTGCACTTGTGATGATTCTGTATCAAGATTGAGAAGGGCGCTACTTTGAAATAATCATTGTAGCACTACACCAGTACTCTGGC
The DNA here is from genome assembly GCA_911865555.2 of Thlaspi arvense. NCBI lineage: Eukaryota > Viridiplantae > Streptophyta > Magnoliopsida > Brassicales > Brassicaceae > Thlaspi > Thlaspi arvense. The sequence goes on from CAJVSB020000857.1 coordinate 115,800, forward strand.
ACATCTCTAAATTGATATGGTTTAGGGTAAAATTTGCACCAAACTAAGGAGAATTGGTTTGACCTGGAGGTGCTGCCAAGATAAGATTATTGATGATATTCTTTGCAGTATTGAAGATGGAGTATTATACAATAGCTGACTGTAGTCCATGATTGGAGCTTGGTTGAGTATAGTTCCATTGATGTTTTCTAGTTTTTGCTGCTATCAGGAGCTTCTTTTTTTTATTATTTCCTAATGTACGTTACAACTTAATCTGCAAGAAGATTATTGCTCGCCATTAATATTATGCATAGATTTATGTGGTCTATATTGAAATATCTTTCATAAATTATTCTTTTTTATCTCTGTATGCTAGCACCTTTTTTGTAACTTTTTATACTTTGTAGTCATTTTGACGTTATGTTCCACAGACTGTGCATGTGCAGCAGAGGGCAGAGAGAGATGCTGCAATTGCAAGTCTAGAACAGAGCAGGATTGTTCTTGCGATGAGACTGGCTGAACATCAAGGTAAGAAGTATAAAGTCATCGAAGAAGCGCGAGCTTTTGTTGGTGATGTGCGTGATGCTGGTTGTTTTGTTTCTTCCAATGACCATCACGGTTCTGCTTCCCATGAAGGAAAAACATCAAGTAGTCTCATCAAATTTCTTGTTACTAGTTTCAATTTTGCCAAGGAATCCCTTAAAATTGATCAAGTTGGAGGCATATTGGGAAATGCTGCCTTGTTTACATTAAGCATGCTTGCATTATTGCATCTGAATCAAAGATCTAGCAAGGTTAAGTACATTACAGATTACCCGCAGAAGCAAGAAGATTTGATTTACAAGAAAAATTTAGGGAGAATTTCTAGGGCAGATGGTTCTTCAACCAGTTGTACTTTGTCCCAATTGGATGTGATGTTGGCTAGGGGCTAAAATGAAGATAGCTAAGCTGAGCATTTTGTTGAGTTCAAACTGCTATCTTTAGGATGTTTATGATGGAGATTATGCTTGTGATGATTACATAGTCAAAAACACTTCACAATCTGGTGATTTTGCCACGAGTCCAGATGTGTTAATATTAGTGATAGCCGTTCTTTTGTTCATTTGTAGTTTTCACTTTCCCTGTCTTTGAGGAAGTTTGCCTGTAGAAATTTCAGATGTATCTCTTTCCGGTCAAGATATACACCCGATCTGCTCCCAAATTACTATTACAGAATTCTTTAATATCACTGTTGAAAGATTATGAAGTTAATGAAACTATTTGTTTGTTGGTTCCAGATGATGGTTCAGCTTTCTTTTCCCTTGGGTTATTCATATTAATTATTTAAGAATGCGTCTAAACATTTTTGTGGAATTTTATTCGAATCCAATTCTCTTCTGGCACTTTTCAATAAAACCCAAGTTCTGTTTTATTTTTATTTTACCTTTTTCTTTGGTGTGTCCAGAGAGGGGATTAGGATTTTTGATTAGGGATGAGACGTGGATTTTTATGATTTATTTTGTTTTTTACTTGGTTGATTATACTAATACTTTAACATCGATTTAAATGATATTTTTAAATTAAATATATCCAAAATTTATATCATATTAAAGGACATGATTTTTTTGTAGTTATAATAAATAATGCAAAATGTTTTAAGTAAAATTATTTAAATTAAAATATGTATTATTTGATGGAAAATATAAACACTCAATCTTTATTCCATGAACTTGAATGATCTACAAAAGGTCTTATTTATAGGAAAACTAATCCTAGATCTAATAGGAATTATAATTCTAGTAAAACTCTAATTCCTTTAAAGATAATTACATAGAAATTAAATCCTAATCTAAAATAAATACAAGAAATTATCTTTAACACCCTCCTTTAAACTGATAACTACGGAAATCAGTTTAGAGAGATGTCCTTAACTGAAATCATCCTGAGTCTTGATCGAAGCTTCACAAACACATCTTGTTTGAGGGGTTTGGTCATAATATCTGCAACTTGTTCACCACTTGGACAAAACTCAAGGTTGATCACACCACTATTGCATTGATCACGTAGAAAGTGATAACGAACATCTATGTGTTTGCTTCTCCCATGTAACACTGGATTTTTGGAAATCTTGATTGCTGAAGCATTATCACAAAAGATAGTAGTTGGTCCCGCCTGCTTGCTTTGAAGCATTTCCATCAACTTCCTTAACTAGATAGCTTGACAAGAACATGTTGTTGCAGCAACGTACTCAGCTTCTGTAGAAGATAAAGTAACTATCTGTTGTTTCTTTGATGACCAAGAGATTGCTCCAGAACTCATCATGAATACATAACCTGATGTACTCTTTCTGTCATCAATATCTCAGCATAATCACTATCTGTAAAGCCAATAAGCAAATCTTCATTATCTCCTTTCTGATAAAGGATTCCAAAGTCAACTGTACCTTTCAAGTATCGCAGAATCCTTTTGACAGCTAATAGATGATTTTCAGATGGATTTTCCATATACCGGCTTATTAAACTGACACTATACATAATGTCCGGTCTTGTTGCGGTTAAGTACATCAAGCATCCAACCATCTGTTTGTAGACTGTGGGATTCACCTTCTTCCCTCAATCATCTCTTTTGAGCTTGAGACCATATTCAGTGGGTGTGCTAACAGGATTGCAATCCTTCATCTGGAATCTATCCAAAATCTCAAGAACATATTTTCTTTGTGAAACAAAGATTCCAAGTGATGACTGAGAAACCTCAATACCAAGGAAGTAATGCATCAAATCTAGGTCTGACATTTCAAATTCTGACATCATATTCTCTTTGAATTCAGCAAGCATACCTTTGTCATTCCCAATGTAGATGAAGTCATCCACGTACAGACATACCATAAGTATACTTCCATTGGTATGAGTTTTTGTGAAGAGAGTATGTTCATAAGGGCACTTCTGGAAACCTGCTCGAGTGAAATAAGCTTCAATACGACTGTACCAAGCCCGTGGGGCTTGTTTTAAGCCACATAGAGCTTTTCTGAGCTTGTAGACTTTATGCTTATTGCCATGCTTGGCATATCCAAGAGGTTGATCAACATATAGCTCTTCTAGTAGGTCTCCATGCAGGAAGGCTGATTTTACATCCAGCTGATAGATAGGCCATGACTTCTGTGCAGCCATGGATAATACTAGTCGAATGGTGTCAAGGCGAGCAACTGGAGCAAACACCTCCTTATAGTCAACTCTATATTCCTGCTTATACTCTTTTACAACAAGTCGGGCCTTGTGCTTGTTGATGCTGCCATCTTTATTTAGTTTGGTTTTGTAAACCCATTTGACTCCGATGGCTTTTTGTCCTGCTGGAAGGTCTACCAAGTCCCAAGTGTTGTTCTTTTCAATGGCCCTGATCTCTTCATCCATTGCTTTTTGCTATTTTGGATCCTTAGCAGCTTCTTCAAAGCTAATAGGATCGCAATCTGCAAATAAGGCAAAGTGAGCAATATCTTCATCAGATAACCCCTCACCTGTTACATAGTCTTGCATCCAGTTAGGTTTCTTTCTGGGACGTTGTTGAGGCTCTTCTGTAGGGTCAATCTGAATGGTGTGTTTGCCAGAGGTTTGAATTTGTTGAGGAGATGATAGGTCTGTATCTTTATCATCAAAACTAACCTGCACAGGCTGCTGCCTAGAAACATCATCACTCCAATTCCAAGTGTTTCCCTCGTCAAAAACAACGTCCCTGCTGATTACAATCTTTTTGGTGACTGGATTGTAAAGCTTGTAAGCCTTGAAAACTTCACTTATCCCCAGGAAGATGCACTTTTCACTTCTGTCATCCAATTTCTTTCTTTTCTGATCAGGAACATGTGCATATGCAATGCACCCAAAGATTTTGAAGTGGTCAACAGATGGCTTTCTCCCACTCCATGCTTGTTCTGGTGTCATGTTGAGGACAGAAAAAGTAGGGCTCCTATTCAGCACATGAACACTCCAATTAACTGCTTCAGGCCATAAGGTTTTCGGGATTCTTCCTTTGGTGATCATGCTACGAACCATGTTGAGAATGGTTCTATTCTTCCTCTCAGAGACTCCATTCTGTTGAGGTGAATAGGCTGCAGTAAGCTCCCTTCGAATGCCTTGGTTGTCACAGAAGGCATCGAACTCCTTGGAGCAATATTCTCCACCTCGGTCAGTCCTTAGAGTTTTTATGGCTCTCCTTGTCTCTTTCTCCACTTGTGCCTTGAAACTTTTGAATATCCAAAAGCTTCTGACTTTTCCTGCAAAATATAGACCCAAGTCTTCCTAGAATAATCATCGGTGAAAGTAATAAAATAACGGTTACCACCGTTGGAAGTCGGAGTGATAGGGCCACAAATGTCAGAATGGATCAACTCTAGTACTTTTTTGGCTCTCCATGATTTTCCTTGAGGGAACTGAGAGCGAGGTTATTTGCCAACAACACAGTCTTCACAAACTTGTGAAGGAGCTATAATCTGAGGAAGACCTTTAACCATATTCTTCTGTTGAAGAGTCCTCAATCCTCCAAAGTTCAAATGCCCGTATCGGTAATGCCAAAGCCAAGATGGATTCTTGATTTCGGTCAAAAAACAGGAAGGAGCATGCTGAAGTTTTAAGGGGAATAACCTGTTTGTACTCATCTTGATGGCAGCAATGGCTCCTCTTTTAGGATCATATATCTCGCACGATCCTTTCTGGATGGTTATTACATAACCCTTCTCTTGCAGTTGTCCAACGCTCAACAAGTTACTTTTCAGGTCTGGAACATAGAAGACGTTGGAGATGGTTTCTACAAAGCCATTCTTGGTGCGGATGTTAATATCACCTTTCCCGAGTACCTCAACTGCAGAGCTATCACCAAAGCGAACAGTTGATTGAAAATTCTCATTTAGATTTGAGAAAAGTGACTTACTTCCGCACATGTGATTGCTGCATCCCGTGTCTACATACCATACATCTGATTCGGATGGGTTTGTGACGTGGGTGGCCATCAGAATGGTTTCAGCATCATGCTGCTATTCCTGTTGTTCTGCAAAGTTTGTTTTCTCCCCTCTTTCTTTATTCGGCATTTTGGTGTAGCAATCATAACTGTAATGGCCGAATTTGTGACACCTATAACATTCGACCTTGGATTTGTTATGTCGTCCTCTCCCTCGGCCTTGGTTGTTGTTGGCTTTTGGATGCTGTTCCTGTTGTTTGTCTCCGTATCTGAAACCCTGTCCTTCTCTTCCTTTACCTCTTCCCCTTCCTCTTCCCCGACCTCTTCCTTAGAGTTCGAAGATCGGGAAGGAGTATAGGCTTTAAGGGCTTGTTCCTCCTTAGTTGAACTTCGAGTCAACTTTTGCTCGTGTACCAGAAGGGAGCTTTGGAGTTCATCAACTGAGAGTAAATCAAGATCTTTAGATTCCTCAATGGAGCAAACAACAAAATCATACCTCGGTGTCAGGGAGCGCAAGATCTTTTCAACAATGGTGACATCTTCCATCTTCTCTCCTTGAAACCGCATCTTGTTGACAATCTCTATGGTTCGGGAAAAATAACTCGTGATAGACTCACCGTCTTTCATCTCGAGAATCTCGAAGTCTCGTCTCAAGGCTTGAAGCTGTGCACGCTTTACTCTTGATGAGCCTTGATATTTCTTTTTCATGGAGTCCCATATGTCCTTTGAAGTCTCCTTGTTGAGAATAGTCTCCAAGACCGTTCGGTCTATTGCCTGGAAGAGATAGTTTTTGGCCTTCAGGTCTTTCAGCTTTAAACTCTCCAATTCTGCCCTTTGGACGGCTGTCAATATTGTTGGTGTTGATGGTTCTGCTCTGCCTTCGATTTTGGATGAAGGTTCTGTAATACCTTCACTAACCACCTGCCAGTATTCTTTGGATCTCAAGAAATTCTCCATCAACATGCTCCAAGTGGTCATAATGTCCATCAAACCGTGGAATGGCGGGTTGTACGAAGCTATCGGACGCCATTGGAAGCCCTTTTGATTGATCCGGTTTACTTTGGGCTTTTTGGATAGTTTGGTTCAGATCCGCCAGTTTATAACAGTTGGTTCAAGCAATCTGGTTCAGTTGGTCCGTTTCTGATGAACCAGTCCGGGTCAACCCGGTTCAGCCGGGTCGGGTCGGGTAGGCCCGTTTCACGTGGACCGGGTCGGGTCGGGTAGAACCTCTTATGATATGCAGTTCGGTTTCTCTGCTTCGGTTTGGATTTTGCTGCAACCTGTTCAGACGGAATCTGCTCCTGGTGACGATCTGCTTCGGATCGGATTAGTCGGCTTTCTGGATCTACTTTGGTTCTAGATGAGCAGTGGCAGATCAGTTCTTCTCGGATTGTCGGATCTGCTTCATCTGCTTCAAATCGGGTGTTCTGCAATCAGTTAGATGGAATCTGCTCCTGTTTCGGATCTGCAACACTCGGATGGTCAGCCTCGGGTCAGAGAGTCTGCAACTACTTCGGTTTGGAATTTCTTCGGGTTCAGCCGGATCTTCAATCAGTTGGAACTGCTTTCAGTCGGACGGATCCGCAACAGTTTGAATGGATCTGATTCGGGAGGAACTGCTTTGGGTTCGGCCGGATCTGCAATCAGTTGGATGGAACTGCTTGGGTTTGGACGGTCCGCAACAGGTGAACAAATCTGCTTCAGACGGATCTGCAACATCGGGTGACTGGATCTGTTGGATCGGAACTGTTTTGGGTCTGTCGGATTCTGCTTCGGGTCTCTCGGACGGATCTGCAACTTGCTTCGGGCTTGCGCAGATTTGTAGCAGATTGGATCTGCTTCGGTATGTTGGATTCAGCAACACCTGGACGAATCTGCAACAGCTTTGGACAGCTTCGGGTCCTTTGGTTTCTGCAACGGGTTGGACAGCTTCGGTGGATTTTCTGGATTGTCCGGATCGTCTACTGCAGTCGGGTTTTCGGGTCCTGTTCCGTCGATGGATCTGCAACGTTGGATCTGTTGGATCGGCTGTCTGCTTCTATTCCGGATCAGCAGCGGCGGATCTGTTTCGGCTTCGGGTTGGATGTCCTGCTACAGCGTCGGACAGATCTGCTTTGATCTGTCGGATCTGCTATGGATCTGCTACAACCGGACTGCAACAGGTTGGAAACAGCTTCGGGTTCGGACGGATCCGAACCGGGTAGGACAGATCTGCTTCAGTCGGATCTGTTCCAAGGAAGAAGATGACCAAATTGCAATTTGGTCCTTCGAGGATTCTGTATTACGGTTCAGTCCTTCAACTCTCTGGATTCTCACTCTGGACCCTGAACTTATTTAAGTTCAGGTCCTTGATTTTTGTACTATCCTCACCTAAGCCCCTCAAACTCTCAATTTCTTCACTTAAGTCCTTACTGCAGAAGGATCTTAGGAAGATGGCTCTGATACCACTGATGGAAAATATAAACACTCAATTTTTTATTCCATGAACTTGAATGATCTACAAAGGGTCCTATTTATAGGAAAACTAATCCTAGATCTAATAGGAATTATAATCCTAATAAAACTCTAATTCCTCTAAAGATAATTACATAGAAATTAAATCCTAATCTAAAATAAATACAAGGAATTATCTTAACAATTATTAAAATTTATATGACATTTTGGAATTAGGGCTTTGTCGAGGAAGTGGTACCTTCCTCACTCTTGCGCGTGTCAAATTAGAGTTAGAAGTTGCTTGTTTGGGCCGAGGTAAGATTGGGCCGGGAAACTGGGTTTGGGTAAGAACGGAAAATAGTGTGATTATCGAAAATTTTCTTGCCTTGGTCATGGCAAGGTTGGGGTGGAATTGGGTTTGGAGTAGAACCGCCAAGGTAGGGTTAAGCTTGTCTTCAATTTGGACAACCTATTAAGGAAATCTCCCAATAAAAAAGGACTGAGCAGGAGCAGACCATATGAGTTGAGCAAACTGGAGAGGCTTCACCAGTGAGGCTCTAGTGTTGCGTTTGGGCTTTAGTCATGGGCTGGAGTCACAACAACAATGTGGTTTAGTTCAAATGGGCCTAAGGATGGAAATGGCTGGGCTAAGGGTGTTATCCGGACAGTGGGAGGCTGTGGTAGTGCTTGTCTTGAGGAGAACTTAGGTTCAAATAAATGCGCGGTATTTTAGTTAAGAGTTTCTCTTTTCTCTATGATGTGCACTATCTGATATAAGCTTCCCAAAAAAAACAAAACTTGAAAAAGATATCCCTGATGAGGACCCAAACAACGTTATTAAATTACACCTTTGTTTTTCCTTTACTCTATCAACTGCACTAATCTAATTGACTTAATAAATTGATTACACTTCGATTCCCCAACGTACAAAAGTCTAATCACCTTCTCTTACATGATTAGGAAGCTATTATGCCTAGCTTTCAACCACAAATATAATTAATTACCCGGATAATGAAAAGCCGAACCCACATACCCAGGTTTCGTTAATGCACAATTAATAATGAAAGAAAATAAGGACACCCAGAACAAAAGTCGAATGACAGGGCCATGTTTGGGGGAATGACGGAAAGTTAATTTGTTCATTTGCAATTTGCCGTCAATCGCCATACACGGCCTCCCTTTGACCTTCCTTCCCTAATCATGTGCGGGGGATAAAAGGGCTAAAAGTGAAGTCTAGAAAACTCTAATTGCCCTCTAACCCCACCATTATCATAACCTACAGCTCCTCGATAGGCTGTAAAACTGAGGAGCTTTTCTGGGTTCTTATTGATCCAATGACCCAAACTTGAAACACCGTTTCCAGAAAACACCCCTAAATGGGAACCCACTTTCTAGATTGGTGAGAACATAGAAGACATGAACGAAACATGCTTCTTTTCTGTCCACCCTTTTCGCCCTATAAAATTCTTTTTGTAATTTTCATACAATCAGACACCAAGTCGCCGTTTTCCTTGCAGAATCTCTGCTGTCTTCGGTGGCTCGAGTCCGGCCAATTTGAAAGAGACACTATTCCTTTCTCTCAAATTTCATGCATTAGTTAAACGATGTTAATCAGATTCACAAATAAAATAAGGTAAAGAGTAGGGACTGAGTTTTAAATATGAGTAGTATACACCTTAATAAATATATTTCTTTATAATTTTTAAAAGAATAAACAAAAATTGCACCCACTAAAATTTTTATCCAACCCATCAGGGCGGCGATTGGTAAAAGGTCAAATAAATTATTTGGTTGTCGGCATTAATTAAAGTTTGGTTTGTGATCAAAAACAAATTGGATTTGTTGCTGGCTCGGCGAACACACTTAATCATGTGGGAATGTGATTAGAAATGGTTAATTAATCTTTTCGGGGGAACATAATCCACGTTTTTCCCCAATAAAAAGGTCAAAAGGGTCCACAAAATTCCACATTTTCATGCTTGCTGTTTTATTTTATTTTTATTTTTTAAAATCTAGGTTACGAGCTCCACCCACTCTAGTGATTTTGTCACGGTACACAATCCAAGTTACAAGTTCATATTTTACACTACTCCCGCGAACGAAGTGTAAATGGGTTTTTTTTTAGTCTATTTTGTTGCAAGAAAATGTTTTTGAAATTTATTTTAATTTTATTAATTGTTATTGAAAACCATTTCCATATATTGGGAATGAAGGTAACGCGCCCAAGCACGAGAGTGGCTATTGACCTCTCGCCGGAAACGAGCCCTACCCCGAGGGAGATCCACCATTATGGCTACTTTTTGTAAAGAAGATTTTCCATCCTATCCCATGCCCGCTCTCCTTCAACCGGTTGTCGGTAGGTAAAAGGGTGGCTCCATGGGCCCTACGTACGAACTGGGCCTCACCCAGACCCACTAACGCGCATGACCTATCTCCTTAAACATGGGCCTAGCCGATGGGGTCTCGCCATTTTTTTCCCCCCAAATGTTTGACTTTGGGTAGACAATTTAGTTAAGCACGTCAATTTAAATATTTCAAAATTAAATATAGCCAATAATATTAATGTATAACAATTTAAATGTTGAAAATTAAATAATAATATTTTAATATTAAATAAAATAAATTTCATTAACTTTTGAACGGTGAATGTGATTAACAATGGTCAATTTTCATTGTCATCCTTTATCTTTCCATGTACCTCAAATTTTTAAATTTTAAAAAAAGATAAATAATATTTTATCTCTAAAAATTTAAATTTTAACACTATAATTCTTATAAATAAATAAAAGAAACCTTTACCTTTACAAATTCATAACACTTACCTACCCAATCAATATTTCATTTAAATACTCATTGAAAATTTTTATTTTGAGGGGTTATAAATGTTCTTTTAAATATAAATAATGATTGTAAATAGTTGAAATGAGAAAAAATGAATCAAAATTTTTACTTAAAAAGAATTTTATACTCTTTAAAGTAAAAAAATTGATAAATGGTTTATTAAAATGTTAATTGTAAGTTAAGTGTTATGAATTTAATATTTATAAAAAAAAAAAAAAAAAATTATTAATATATTGGTAGGGACTAAAATTGAAATTTCTGAAAAATGAAGTGCTATTCCTCCTTTCAAAAATTTAGCACTTGTTTTTAATTTTTAACAAACAAGGCCTAAATAATTGTTGGCTTAAATTTAAAAGTCGAGAAAAATCTGTATTTTTACATTTTTTTTATTTTTAGCTTAAAATTACGAAATATCTCTTATGTCAAGGCTACGTGGCTCATGATTCATAAGATTCGGGGGCGTGGAAGGCCCTCCATACGCATCACACGTGCCGCCTATTCAATAGCTCAGAATCCACAAAGATTTACATTGACATGGCTTGCTCTGCCCGCACAGCAGTTGGGCCCCGGTCCGCACCTTTTCATACCATAGCTTATTTTTCACGTCACGGTAATGGTTGTCCAAGAGTTGACTGTTGCTGCTTTTTCGCCGGTCAGCGGCGCCACAGTTGGGACAGGTGTCTTAATCAAGGCCGCCATTGGAGTTGATAGGTCAACCACAGAATTGGGGGTGGTCAAGCGAAAAATAGACAGTGATTGGGATGAAAGCAATTTTTCGGGAAGTCGGAATTAGTTTTTGTTTGACTGACTTCATATTCTTCTCATGTTTAATTTCACATTATATTTATAGTTATATTAACATTTTATTCAATATTAATCTTATATTATTCTAATTAAATAAATATTTATTATATTATGTCGTGTTGTAATTATAGTCTATATTTATTTTAGTAAATTTGTATGATCTTAATGTGCCATAATTTATAAAAATGATTTCATAAAAATAAAAATCATTTTGTGTTTACGTACTATTTTGATGAAAATATAGAAAGTAATTTATTAATTAAAGAATAAAATTTAGATTTTCAATCAAAGAACAAGAGGATTCGGATTTTTAAACCTGTGTCAATAGCTTGTTCATCATAGAGCAAAAGAACCAAACAAACGGAATCAAAGAGATGAAAGCAATAGAGCTTGTGTTTATCCCTAACACCACCACCCCCCCCCCCCCCCCCCCCCCCAAGATAACCACCTTTTTTCCGACTATGGAGATCATGAAGCTCCTCACCAGCCAAGACTAACTCCTATCCATCATGGTCAATCTTCCCTATGACAGCTCTATCATGGAAAGCTTTTCCAAGGAAGGCCCTCGATCATTTGCTAACTTCGTCATGCTTTAGAAGTCCCAAGTTATAAATGCCATGTCACAATTGATGATAATAAGATTGATTTCTCTGCGACAATTACGATGCCCTATGATATAAAAGGATAGTGAAGGGAGAGGCATTTGAAACTAGGACTCTAACCGATAACTCTATTTTTATTATTGGGCTTTCGACGAGATCAATGGTCATGACGAGATATTTTCAATTGATGACAAAAATTGATGATTGATAATGAAATATAGTCTATTTTAAGTAGAGAAAGAGATGAACTAGTGCAAATTAGAGGCTCATCTCCCTTAGTTAGCGAATTTCTCTTTTTTTCTATTACAAATGTCTCGTCCAAAAACAGAATTCTATCAACTTTTTAAAAAATTATAATTTTTTTTTTTATTTTTCAACAATCTTGCACAAATGAATCTATTTTAGATTAGAAGTACCTTTTTTAAAAAAAGAAATGCACTTTTTGTGTAAAAAAAATCCATCCAAACAGGGCATTTTCACACTTGAAACTTTAAAGTTGTGTTTACTAACTAATGGTCAGGAAGGATTGACAGAATAAATTATGACAGGGTGAATTAGAATGAAATTTTTATTAATTTTGTTTCTCATTCTTTATCCCCTAATCTAAAAGGGGTTTACCATTCACAACAATTAACGTCTTATCTTCTTCTTTATCCCGAAAATACCCCAATCCCCTTTTACTCTTACACACAAAAAAGTCAAAGTTTCTCATCATACATACAATTTTTATCCTGGATAGGCATCAAATAACAAAAGAATCCCTTCCACGTCCGGTTTGTAAAATATACAGGGCAAGGAATTCCATTCCAGTATTTTGGGCAATCCAACGTTCTAAAACAATCTTGGCATTGACAAGCAGAAGACACCCCCCGTACTAGTTCTCATGGATAATTTCGCCGTCGTACAGCGGCATAGAAAAGAAACTAGACAAAGCAGTAGTAATTCAATATTTGTACTATCAGTTGTTGTAATCGTTTTTTTAGGTTGAAATTTATTTTATGATGTAAAATTAATTCTATTTAAAATATTATAGTATAGTTATTTGTTTAGATATGCATTTTACCGCCGTGATAAAGATTTATTTGACATAAATTTTAATATAATTTTTATGAATATAACACGATTAAAAATAGGATCAAACACAGCAATACAAACAAATTGGGAGAGGCGAGAAGTACGTGAGGAAAATAGCTTGAAGATTTGCGGTGGCAAGAAGGGGGACCAAAACAAATATAGCCAGGCTTCGGTTCTGTCCTTGTTCATTAAATTTCATTGCAGGAAGACCAAGTTGTAGAGTCATTATATGAATATTTATATACACAGACATCTAACGGTCTAATTTTTTTTTTTTTTAAAACTCTCGCATATCTGCAGGAGATTGGCTCTGCCGATGAGCTATCTCTTTCGCCCGCTCAGAACCTGCAAGCGGCAAGCACTCGTCTCCCTCCCCGAGGCGCCTCCCCACTCCCCAGAAAAACCACTTGGACTATGACCCATGGGTTCCGCGTCAATAAAGAACTCATTGGGTTTTGCCCTTGCATGTGTAGTTGGATCGGACGGCTCAGGCAGGGCCCATTGGAGGGGCGTGTCAGCTCCGTTTGAAAGATTGCTAGTCCTTCACTTGAAAGGATTCAAATGTTAAACATGGTGTTTGGCTGGACATTGGATCCTATGACATTCAATGTACCCAACAAACAAACAGGGTCTACAACTACAAGTATTTTTTCATAGTTTGTTCCATCAACAAAAGAAAATCCTAGTACAGAGTGAGGCATGTAAAATTAAATGTTTGATTCTCGCGAGATTTTCGGTTTTTGCTTTGTCTTTTATGGGAAACAAAGCTTTAAATTTTTTGTATTTTTATTTAATTATTCAAAAAATAAAATTATAATTAAAACGAAATAAAAGAAACTTTAGAAGAGATTTTAAAAATTAATAAAATTAGATTTTTAAAAAAAAAAAATTCAGTTTTTCATGTTAAACTTAATAACACGAAAAGTTGAACATAATTAAAAAAAAAAAAAAAAAACCAGCTTTTTGAATGTGAGCAAGCAGCATCATAACATATAAATGCATAAGGGGAAGGTTATTATTGTGATTTCACAGCATCAAAGAAGTGTGTGCCCCTGCGGAGAACCCTGCTGCATGCAGCTACAGTACAAAGAATATGAAGTTAAACTACAGATACCCTTAAATTGCTAAATGCAGCGGATTTTTTAAATATTATTTTATATATTTTGTAGCATGTTTATAACCCTTTCTAGCAAATGCCTTCTGTGTAACCTGCCAGAAATAATTAAGCACTTCCTTGGCTTTTCTACGAGCTTCTGCTTATTTTCGAAAACGCTGTCAACGTATAAGACAATGACCCAAATGAATGCGTCCACGCTTGCCTCTTCCCTCTCCACAATCTCTTCCTCTTTTCTTCTTTCCTCAAAATTAATTCAACCCCATTCTATTTTCAGAAAAAAATTTGACCAATTTTTATTTTATTTCTTCCTCAAAATTAATTAAACCCAATTTAGAAAAGAAACAAACTTAAATCAAATACCCTAAATGTCAGTATTTGACTTGTAACTAGTAAGATAATATAATTATTTATTTAAAAATAAATTAAGATATCTTTGATCAATTGGGTAAGAGGCTAGATGCCTCACGGAATACACCACACTAGGGTATCCAAGAATACCGCTGCAGTGCAGGGCTTGTCGAAGCCCCGGGCGAGAAGATGACTGAAAAATTGTGTAATTAATTTTTTGGTTTGTCATGTAAATATTATAGAAAATTGGACCGGGAAAAAATTATTATAGACAAAGTCGACAGCACTTTACTCTTTTACATACCAGAGCCAGTCAGTCTCACTTATTAATACCACAACTTGCAAGTATGACAGTTTGACCCAGCTGTGAAATTTGAAATACTTGAGAGAGAGAGAGAGAGAGAGAGAGAGAGAGAGAGAGGAGAGAGAGAGAGAGAGAGAGAGAGTGCGTGTTACCACCTCACGTGAAGAAGGAGAAATCAAAATCATGAGTGCTGTTTATCTTCAAACTATTTTCGGTTTCAAAATTTTCAAAGTTCTAATGAGTTGTAGCACATTCTGAATCTTAAGATGCTGACAACGTTTGATTTTCCTTAAAATATCAATTTGTTTATAAAAATAATTAGAAAAAATTTAATATATCTTACGAGAATTACTTAAATTTCAACACAAGAATTACGAATTTTATAAAGTCGTTTTTTTTAAAAAATAATTCTGGGTTTCAAAATTGTCTTATACCAATACCCTAAAAAGTGAGATTCCAAAAATAGAAATTAGAATTTAAGAAAGAGGAGAGACCAATTACTTAGTTTTATATGAGCACGGTTGCGCATATCTAATCTAATAAAATAAATAATGGAACAATCATTTCGTGATGATTTGGCACAGGCCCGGTGTCTTAGCCGTGGCCGGCACTTTTGGGGCATTGCCAGACTGAGCGTTTCGTGGGCTACGCCCAACTGACGAGCCGTGACTCACTGGGCTGAACTCGTCAGAATCTGGGTTCCGGCTAGGCACAGGACAGGGTGCTGCGCGGAGCATGGGGGCTTTTTGATCTTCTGGATGGTGTGTCATACATTCCACGCGACTGATAGAGACAAACTGTGATCGCCGGATTTTCGATTTGCCACAACCCCTGGAACCAATCATTCCATAACACCGGAATTTTCCCCGTCAAACTTTATTTCTATCTTAATGTTTCTAATTTATAAATTCAAAAAGGGAGATATTTGGAGATATAATAAAAAAAAATTATAATACTAAAATTGTCCAATTCATCTTACAGGGAAGTATAGTATAATTTTTAATCTCACTTACTCTTCTCTAATACTTAATTTGGGTAAGAAATTGATGTTCAAATTATTTTTTTTGAGACATATTTCATTTTAACTTATCAATCTTGATCCATATAAATTTTAATTCCTAAGACGGTAAAAATAAACTGTGAGACCTTTTAGTGGTCAATTATAAACAAGTCTCTGTCAATATTAAAATTTTGTTTTAATATTATCTTTTTTAAAACTCAATATTATATTAATTTAAGTTTTACAAGCTCAAATCTTTCCCTAACTGTCATTTTATATTGTTAAGAAAATCTTATATTCAATTTTTTTCATAATTTTTTGTGAATTTTTTAAAGTATTCGCCAAAGTAGGACTTAAAAAAATCTCAAATCTAATCCCCTTTATAGTTTCTTAAAAGACTACTGTAACCTACGACCTGCTTGACTAACTAACGTGTCCATCTAATTCTTTTTTTTTTTTTTTTCCCCGGTTAAGTGTCTAGAAATGGTGTTCCCTACACCCCCAGCCAGGCTAATGAAGTCTCGACGATACGATGTAGACAAATGGCCTTGTTAGTCTGTCCAAGCTCTTTTCTTTGTGAAGTAGGGCCGGGTTCCTTGACCGATAGATAGCGCCGATTTGCCCCGTATTTTATTGACTAAGCTTCAAGAAAAATGCTTCAAACCCATGATAGACTCACGTTGCGTGTTCAAGCGTGTGTGAACTGTCTCACTTTTCATCAACTATAGTCCAATGGAAAATGCAAATTTCTTCCTCACATGATTGACCCGGCTCTCAATATCCCCAAGTTATTTTCAACGGAAAGTAATTCATGTGGGTCAATTATTTTCATTCAATCAATTCGATCGCTTTCACTTTCCTCCACAAAACATGACCTTTCGTACTCCCTGGGAAAATTTTTCTTTCAAGTTGAGGCATGGCGCACATGTTCCGTCCAAGCAAAAAATTGCCTGTAATGCGGAGCTTTTTCTTTTTTGCTTAATTACTTGTTCGAATTAAATTTTAAAATAATAAATATGAAAATTGTGAAATATTAAAAGAATTTAGACCCATTACACCGCTGTTTTTTATTTATTTAAAACAGGAGAAATTTAATACGAGACCAGATTCTTAGAATTAACATTTTTCCTTTTTTTTTGGGTAAGATTAGAATTATAGTTTATTATTTTCACTCTTTGGGCATGTTTGAATTGCAGGTTTACACTTCTGTAGATGGGAATTTGGGTCTTGGATAAATCAAATCTAGGGCTATTGGTATATTTTGGAGATGAGGATTTTATAAAATTACCTTTTGTCAGGAGATTATTATTATTATACGATATTTGATGTTTATTTTTTTTATAAGATATTTAACGTGGGTCACATCACTCATTAAAATATTATTTTAGAATTGACTTTAATATCACTTATGACAAAATTATTATATTTTTTTCAAAAGGTAAATTTATTAGGGATTTGCAATGCACTACTTATATGGTAATTAAATTTTTTTTATTCAAATTTTCTAAAACTAAATAATATAGTATAATATTTTCATATGTATTCTATTTCTCTCAAAGTGAGCTCCTCTTACTTCCATAATATAATACTAAAATTACTGTATTTTGCCAATACATCTTGGACTAGAATAATAATACTAAAATTAGTATTTTTCCTTTTTTTGTAAGATTAGAATTATAGTTTCTGGTTTTTACTCTTTGGGCATGTTTGAATTGTAGGGTTTTACACTTAGATAGGAATTCGGATTTTGGATAAATCAAAATCTAGGGCTATTGGAATGTTTTAGAGAGGAGGATTTTATAAAATTATCTTTTGTCACAGGGGTTATTATTCTTTATTCCTTGATATCATTATTTTTTTTTGAAGGTATTTGACCTGGGTCACACCACTTATTAGAATATTCTCTCAAAATTGAATCTAATATCACTTGTAACGAAATTATTATATTCTTTCTAAAACATACATTTATAAGAGTTTGCAATACACTACTTATATTTTATTAAAAACTTTCTTTATTCATTTTTTTTAAAACTAAATAATGTAAGTAGTATAATTTTTCCACATGTATCTTATTTCTCTCAAAATTGAGCTCTTCTTACTTCTATAATATAACACTAAAATTACTGTATTTTGCCAATACGTCTTGGACTAAAAGATGAGGATATGTACCAACGTTGTGGAACTAATCATTGGTAGACGAATAAAATGACAATCTTGTCCTTCTGTTTTTCTCAATTATCCCAAGTTGAAGAGATATCATTGGCATTAAACTCAGTCTTTTCTATTTAATGATAAACAATTTATTCATTAAATTAGGTTGGACATTATTAAACTCACTCTCTTCATCAAACACGTGGAGTGCGCGTGACATCAAATTTACAGTTGCAAGTTGCAAGTCCTGATTAAGTTGAGAATAAAGCATTATGATTTGCTTGTGGGGCATAATTATATGCACATTTTTTGTTTCGCAGTTTCTACTATCTCTCTTTGAGTGATAACTAAGTAACAAGTCCTGATGCATACTACATACCCACTTCACATGCTAAGGTATTGTTTGGTTACCACTTTTCTTTTCCTATTTCTGATATTTCAACTTTTTATGTTGTTCAGAAGTTGGTTTGTTAAGCTATGATTTTCTTAGTTTTTTTAAAACTCTGTTCAATTTTTTTTTTCATTTTTTTAAACATTCATATGGAATATTGTTAATAAATAAATAAAATAAATTGTTATGAGATTCTTTTAAACCTAAACCTTATATGGCATATCAAACACTCCCTAAGCCCTACTTGTTGGTTAACATTCCAATTTTGAGGTGTGTTGGTTGGTTGTTATAATTAGAAAGACAAACCTCACATGCTGTGAAAACTGAGGTTGTTATAGTTATATGCACTGGGTACAACGTTTCATTACATTGACTTATCATCACACTTATGCTCTTCATTTATCAGAAATACTTTGCCAAAGACGTTCCCATCTTTTAACTGGAAACAAGAATGATTGGAACAATCTATTTATAAGGTTTGAGGTTAGCAATTTTAAACATTTACATTGATTTAATGGATATTACAGTCAATTATTATTGTATTAGTTTTTGACATTATGCTACAATAGAAGCATCATCCATATATGCACATCCTTACATGAAGGAGGGTGGGTACTTGCACCCTCTCAAAATTTGTTAAGCTTTATATTATTAAATTTTTATAAAATACTTGTAGTTTTTTAATTTTGTACACATTGAGAGACTACTATAAATAAAATAAGAATTCACATATAAATTTAAAATAAATTAAAAATAATTAATAACGAATAAAAATAATAAAAATAATATTATGAATTATTATAAATAAACGATAAATTTCTAATGAATAAAATGTAAAATTTTGAAAAACTAACGCGGCAAAAAAATCTATAATAATGAAAGATAAAATAAAAAAAATATTATATAACAAATTCTGCACCCACTACTCTTAAAGTCATGCCACTGACAATTTCGTTACGTCGAGAATAGAATTAATTTAGTTAAAATGAAATTAAAAAATAAGTAGTTCTTCAGTAAACATTAATTGACTTGAGTGGACCAATTGAATTTCATTCAGGGTTAACTGCTGAACCCACTAACAAGTTGTCTCTTGTTACAACATTAATACGCCTAGGAACTTCATGAACGGCTGCAAATATCGAAATATGAGATGAAAAGTCTTAATTTGACACCAAGGAAAAGGAAAAAGATGAAAAGAAAGAATTTGACTTGGACTTTGTACCTAATTAGCCGTCCCTGACCGGAAATTGCGCCGCCGTGTGGGGCTAAGAGGACTTGCTTGCTGTTCATACACCTTATCAAACACATTCTAATCGTGACTAATTTTTGTAAATGAAGAATGTTCAAGCAAATTAATATAAAGCAATTTCCCTTTAAAGGACGATTTTATTACAAAAACATGTAAAATATTACATAACATCACTCTCCATCTCCGTTAATTTTAAGGAGATATTTGAACAAATAAAAAATAAAAGACTCAGAATGTAACGTAAAAACTATCCGTTCTTTTTTACCACCGCGGTTACAAAATCTGCCAAAAGCCGGCAAGCCGACGGTGCTGAGTGACTGGACACAGGGAACTGATGATCAGAGATTTAACTATAGAGCCATTAAAGGGTCGGAGGAGAAGAAATCGCCTCCAAGATCTTGGAAGAAATCATCGACCGGCCATTCTGACGATGATCCGAACCCATCGTTATGCAATGAGTCCATGAACATGTAACTGAAATCTTCTTTGCCAAGCAGGTCACTAGTGAACGCCGGCGCAGGGGAGTCGTCGAAAAGCATCGGCTCCGGCGGCTCGAAGTTGAAGAAATCGTCTAGGAAACGGTATGTCTGTTGGCAAGTAGTCAACGCTCTCATTGGATAAACTTGTTTCACCTGGCACTCCTCAAAGCGCTCAACTTGCTCGGGTTGGGGTTCGGGTTGGGATTCCCTGAACCGGCGGAGACTCGCAGAATTGCTGAACCGGTTTCGTCAACGGGCAGATACTCCAAACCTTCTTTGTCTGCGGTAGCTTCATGTACTGGTTCAGCCTCTTCGTTGGAATGAGACCTGAAACGCAGCACGGAGGTGGGAGAAGATAGGCTGTGGGAGTGAGACTCGTCCCCGGACTCGTAGCCGGAAACTGAAGTCATGTTGGCCTCGGGGACATCGTTCGCCAACGGCGGCGTTATGAAGTTCGTCAGCGCGTCGGGACCACGAAGCTTAATCGCCGCGTTGTCATAAACCATAGCTGCTTCTTCCGCCGTGTCGTAAGTACCCAACCACACCCTGACCCGACGGGCCGGGTCTCGGATCTCCGCAGCCCATTTGCCCCACGGCCTCTGCCGTACGCCCCGGAATTTTCTGCCAGTGCCCGTATTGGCCGCCTTCATCTGCTTCCTATTCGCCTGGAGTGCCTCTCCGGGTCCAGGTGCCTTCTTCTTCGGGGCATTAAACGTGTGGGCCTTGCAACCAGGTTCGATGCTAATCTCGCTCACG
Source organism: Thlaspi arvense (assembly GCA_911865555.2). Lineage (NCBI taxonomy): Eukaryota > Viridiplantae > Streptophyta > Magnoliopsida > Brassicales > Brassicaceae > Thlaspi > Thlaspi arvense. Next base: position 136,251 of record CAJVSB020000857.1, read on the forward strand.
TACCTCTTCACGCGTTGTCGACCGAAGAGCACGTCCTCCTCGTCGCTCGACGAGTCCGTGGCATCCGGGTCGGTGTAACGAGACCCGGACGACCCGGGGCACGCCTGAACTGTACTCCGGCAACCTTTTTCCGTCGGAAATCTTTTTGGGTTTTGCGGTTAATGGCTTGGTGTGCTTCTTGGTGACACTTCGGTGCTCGGTGTATTTGATCGGCCGAAGCATACTCATACTGTAATCCATTTCTATGAAACCGCTGCTTATTAGATTCTCGCTATTCGCATTGAAAACCATAAAAAGGGGTTCAAAAGAGGGAGTGAGGGCGTGAAGGTAAAGGATGATTGCTTTGAGAGACTCGACACGAGGCAGAATAAAGAGGGAGAGAGGAGAAAAGTGAAAGGAATCGTCAAAGAGAAGCTTCAAACGCAGAGAAATCGAAGACAGGCGGTTTCAGAAATTCTGACAAAAATGAAAAAGAAACGTTAAAAGATGCGATTCAAAGGTTTTAATTGGGAATATGGGCGAGATCTTTTACAAAAGTGAGCCTCTCGGCCTAAAAAGGGAGCCAGAAACCGATTCACAGAGAGCTTTCCGGATGAGCTAGCTGAATCCACCGAACCTACAAGTTGCTTCAATCCGACAGTTTTCTCGGGATTTTCTCGCAATTTTCCCTTTCCTTTTCCCTGGAAAATTTTGAGGTAGGACACACAGTGGAGGGAATAGAGACCTGGAACGGACTGTGAAGAGAGAGAATTAAGAGAGAGGCAGAGTGAGTCCAAGTTGTTGCGGTGGAGACCTTAATACTGAAATCGCCGTTTTATAGGATCCAACAGCCGAAATTGGAAACCCCGAAATTCGCAGCCATTTAGTGTTATTGTTTTTTAAATACCCATTTATTACCGCTATCTTTTAAATACCCAATTTGCATTTTTTTACTCCTAAAGTATCTTCCTAAGTAGGACCTGCTTCATAACGTTAGTAGCTCAGCACTACAGGGCCGTTACTTGTTCACCGGCCAAATGCCCGGCGATGTTAATGACCCCTCAGTTTTTGACACGTCATCTGAGAAACATCAGGGGGTTGATGACTCACCGGTCGATTCCTCCCCCTACCGGTCACGTGAGGCACAGGATGCTCGACCCAGTTTAAATAAGTCGGTCAAATATGAAAGCTCTCTTTAGCACCCTCAAGTACTTTGACCAATTATAAAAGGTATTTTCCATAATTAATCTCCGTCAATTTTTCCTTTTACACTGACCTCCTTAACTGACCTTCTGACTAGCCGTTCACTTTTGTATAATTATACGGATTGGTCAAGGGTGTTAAAGTAATTATACAATTGTTCAACACCTCCATTTTTTTTTTTTTTTTAACCCCATTTGAAACTGTTCGGTGTTAAATATTTTTAATCTTTTTAAATTTACTTTTACAGCTAGTATAACGTGGCGGGCAACCTAGAACTCGCCGCCATTTATAATTCCGCCCTTGTGTACGTCCCCTCTTTGTTCTATTTTTCCAATTCCTATTATCGAGACGGTCTTTGTCCCACTACATATCAGTTTGCGTGTAGAACAATCGCCTCTCTAGGGCCTTTAGTACCCAGAGCGTGTTAAGTTGGCGCGTGGGGTGAAACGTTTTTATCGATAACAGACCCACCAGATCGGTACCTTTGTTTCCGGTGAAATTGTCCGGAGCAGTAATACTAATTTTCTTTCTATTTTGTTTACCGCTCGCGTCGCTCATGATGTACAGTACAGGCGCTCGTGGGGTTGGTCCCGTAGCGTGCGATCATCCTCATGGTAA